>JAJJMB010008334.1:7574360-7697751 GCA_023531105.1 Papaver atlanticum
CTTTTTTCATTTTCAAAACAAAGGGGATGACCTCCCCTTATCCAGACTAGGAGTGCGAATAGCAAGTGGTCACCCCTTAGTAATTTGGGTGCCCCTTAGTAATTTTTCCCATGAGCGCAAAAACCACTTTTTGAGCCAAATTCGCCGCAAAAGCCCATTTTTCCAAAAACACCTACAAGGGATAAAATACCAAAATTAGTACAAAAATGGGTACTAACACTATACATAAAAGAGATGAAAATAGACACATAAATGCGTCTATCACATCAGATTTTTTTTTACAAACACCAATGTTTTTGTGACTAGTATTGTCATAATATACTCATGGAATCATTCTGATCCAGTGTGCATGTAGATACATGGTAAATGGAAAGTGTATGGAGGCTTAGCTAGATGACCGTAGATACTTCCTCCACAATGCCATACATGAAATTCATTGTCTTGTTTTTACTTTTGAAATGTTGGAGCAAACGCCACTATAAAAGCTAATCTCATCATCTGAGAGGGTCTTGAGTGCGTGAAATAGAAGACATGATGTCTGTGCAAGGTTCATGAAATTCAGGGGTTTCCCAACATGGCTAAACCACTTATATGGATATGAAATATGCTGCTTGCTGCAAGTCTCTAGTTTTGGATGCGATTTTCGACCAATATCAATAGATCTTATGGATCCTACAAATAAAAGGATTTTCCAGATGTCATTCGGATATGAAATATGTTTGATAGAGACGCATATATCGCAAGGGAACATAAAAAAAAAAGTTTGATTTGTTTGAAGAAGATACGACTGCTAAAAAATTGGGGTCTAAAAATCCAAAAGAAAAGTGTGGTTAAAGCACAGTTTGCTGACATCATATATTGCCACACGTTTGGTGTTGGTGCTGCTAGATCAAAAAAAAAATCCATTTTTTTTTTGTTCTTTTTCTCTCCCTAGGATGAGCTGCATGAGCATTCTCTTGTTTTTTTTTTTTGTAAGTTCAAATGCATTCAAAAGACTAACTTAGGGAGTTAGAAACCCTTACATCATTAATAGTAGAGCCTTCTAATGCTGGATTAGGATTTCCATCCCTTGCATTAGATTTATCTACTTCTAAACTTTGCAAAATACAATTAGGTGGAGTACTGTTCCAATCAACAAGATTAAAGAAGGTTTTCGCCTCTTTTGCAAGAGTATCTTCCACATTGTTAGCTAATCTAGTAATGTAAAAAACCCCAATTTTTTTTGGCAACGATTAAATTCTCTTTTTACTTCATCCATAATTGCTTGATTCTGCCAGGAAATCTGAGAAGGTTTCCCATTTAAGTAGTCGAAAAGGTTCTTGCAATCTCCTTCCACACTGAATTTTGTCAATCCCCTTTCTGTTTCCCATTTAGCTCCCTGCAACAGTCCTAAAGCTTCCGCTTCTTCTGGGGTAGAAGCTGTGAATGGTCCTGCTCTTCCTTGTTCAAACTTCCCTGCATCATTCCTAAGGATTAAAGAAAAACTTGCAGGCAAATCCATAGAAATCCAAGAAGCATCTATATTGAGTTTCTTTTGTGTTCTCATAGGAGGAATCCATTTAGGAATCTCAATTTTATCTGTTGTGACCTGTCTAAAAGAAATATTATCCTTATACCAGAAATCTAAAAATCTTTGTATTTCTATAGCTAATTGAGAGATTGTTTGTTGTTGTTTTTCAAAGACTCTGTTGCATCTTTCCTTCCAAATGAACCAGGCTTTTGTCAAGATTATTTCTATGGGTTTAGTTGGGTCTTTGTTTCCTAACCATTCCTTACAGATATCCAAGAAAGTAATAGATCTGTTAAAGTTCAGATCGACTGGGAATGGCTCAGCTGCCCAAACAGACTTGGCAAAGGGGGAAAAAAAAGCAGCAGATGTTCTATGGATTCATGATCTTGACAACCAAAAGAACAGTTAGGATGAATATCCTTCATAAATTTAGATAATTTCAAATTCGTAGAAATAGCATTTTGTTAACACTTCCAAGCAAAGATTTTAATTCTTTGAGACACACTTAGATTCCATAAATTTTTCCAGAAGGAGTCTGGCTGACCTAAGTTGTAGTGGTTCGCTGTTCTTTCATTAAGTTTGTTATACATAAACTTAATAGTGAAAATGCCTGAGTTAGTAAGAAGCCATCTGAGTGTATGTAGTTTGTCTATGGCTATTCTAATGTTACTGACTTTCCTAGCAATATGTTCTGGAAACAGTTCAAAAATTAGGGGGGAGTTCCACTTCTTAGTGATTGGATCAATAAGATCCTTCACAAGTGATAAGTGAGAGTTAGTAGATGTTCTAAGAGTACTAAGGTTTTCTTCCAATTTGGGTACCCATCTATCATCCCAAATATTAATGTTGTTGCCATCTCCTATTTCCCAAATACTGTTTTGTTCAACAAGTTGGATACCCTTACTTATACATTTCCAAATCCACGAACTAGTTGATGGAATTTTTGCTTTAAAAGCAGAGGATTTTCTGAAGTATCTAGGCTTTAGTTGTGACACCCAAAGGGCTTCAGGTTCAGTTAGCAGCCTCCAAGCTAATTTGGTTATCATAGCTAAGTTAAATTTATGAGCATTTTTGAATCCTAACCCACCCTTATTTATAGGTTTACAAAGACAAAAATAAGATTTTGGGCAATATCCCTTGTTATTAATTTCCTTGCCCCACCAGAAACCTCTTTGCAAGGCATCTTTTTTTTTTGTGATTTTCTTTGGTAAAATGAAGCAACTCATTTGATAGCTAGCCATACTAGCCAATGTTGCCTTATTAAGTACCATTTACTAGCCTGAGCTAGTGTTTTGCCTATCCAACCTTGTACTTTGTGTTCCATCTTTTCAACTATTCCTTCAAAAAGTTTTATCTTTGCTTTATTAATAAAGAGTGGAGTTCCTAAGTACGAGTCTTTTAGGTCTTTTTTTTTTTTTTTTAATTTTCAGTAATTTACTAATCATTCTCTGATGTTTGGGTTGAACTTTTTTGCTAAAGAAGACCCTTGATTTATCAAAGTTTATTAACTGTCCTGAAGCTTTACCAAAAGAGTCAATCAGAGTTAGAATATTTTGACATTCTTTAAGATCAGCTCTAATGAAAATGAGGCAGTCGTCAGCAAAGAAAAGGTGTGAAATAGGACTATTCTTAGGGGTTATTTTAATACCATTTATTAACTTCTCTTCTTCACTAGATAAGAGCAATCTGGAGAAGATTTCCATGCAAATAATGAACAGGTAGGGGGAAAGAGGATCCCCTTGCCTAAGACCCCTAGAAGGATTGAAATAACTCCCAGGGCAGCCATTGAGAAAAACAACAATGGATGTAGTTGATATGCATTGAAAAATAAGGTTGCAAAAATTGTTATCAAAACCAAATGCCTTCATTGCAGTGATCAAAAATTCCCAATCTACTCTATCGAAAGCCTTAGACATGTCAATTTTAATTCCCATTCCAGCATGTTTCACTTTCTTTTTCTTAAAAGAGTGAATTAGCTCTTGAGCAATAACAATATTGTCAGAGATTTGCTTTTTAGAATGAAAGGCAGCCTGGAAAGGGGAGATTATAGTGTTTAGAAGTGGCTTTATCCTATTAGCTAGGATTTTAGCTATAATCTTATACATGGTATTGCAAAGTCCTATTGTTCTAAAACCACTAGGGTCTTTGGGATGTTTACTTTTGGGGATAAGGAAAAGAAAAGTTTTGTTGAAATCAGGGTGAAGCACCCCTGATTCAAAGAAGTGCTGAATAGCAGAGACCACTTGTTCTCCTACTGTTTCCAAGTTGAGTTTGAAAAAACTAGCTGGGAAACCATCCGGTCTTGGCGATTTGTTTGGTTTTAGTTTTTTAATAACTAACCAAATTTCCTCAGCTGAAGGAACAGAGTTGAGAGAAGCATTCTCTTTTAAAGAAATGCAAGGATGAATATTCTGAAATAAAAGAGGATTAAGAGAGGGAGAAGGGGAAGGAGCTGAGAAGAGATTTAAAAAATAGCCTGAAAGAGTTTCTTGAATTTCATATCTTTTGAAGGTAATTTCATTATTACTCCTTTTCAAGCATTCTATATTGTTCAACTTACTTCTTTTCATGGTTTTAGTATGGAAGAATTTAGTATTTTTTTCCCCCTAATTGGACCAAATTATCCCTAGATTGTTGTTTTTCTATTGCTTCCTGGATATCATAAAGCTTTTCTAATTGAGAAAGTTTTTCCTTTATCTTATCTTTTTTTTTTTTTTGTAAACATGGCTGGAATTATTCAAGTTATATATTTGGAATAAAATACTTTTGATTTGTTTAGAAGGGAGACCAAAAATGTTTTTTTTTCTCCAAAAGTCTAGGTTGGTTTTTAGAGTTTGAAGGTTCAAAATCAAGGAGTTAGTAGGATTATCTCTAATGACATGTTTCCAAGACTCTTTAATAGTTTGAACACAAGAGCTTTCCTTTTGCCATGTGTCATAGAATTTGAATGTATATTCTAGTTTGATGAAATTAGTATCTAAGTTTAAAGTTATAGGACAGTGATAAGAACCAGCTGCCACTAAGTGTATGAGCTCAGCAGTAGGGAACTGAGAGCTCCATTCTATATTAGCTACTGCTCTATCTAATCTCTCTTGGATGTTAGCTACATCATCTCTATGATTATTCCAAGTAAATTCATAACCTTTAAATCCTAAATCTAAAAGACTTGCTTTACTAAAGATATTGTGATAATATACACAATTAGATTTTTTAAAGGGTAATCCCCCAATTTTGTCCTCTTGACAGAAAATCATATTAAGGTCTCCTAAGAGAATCCATGGCATTGATTGTTTGTCTACTTGTTCGGAGATATCAGTAAGAAAATCCCAATCTAAATTTCTATTAGCAGGGTAAGGGCTACCATAAAAGCAAGTTAGTAACCCCTTCTGAGATTCAGAATTAGTTTGAACAAGGATATTGATCATGTTAATATTCCAGTGACTATTTCAAAAGAGAATCCATCTACCCATGGTAGAGCTAGGCCTCTTGCTAATCCTATAGGGTCTACTATATGTGTATTATGGTAATCTTTAAAAAGGTCTTTAACTAATCGTTTCTGAGATTTTGTTTCAGAAATAAATAAAATTTCTGGTTTATCCACATTAATCAGTTGATTTAGATCCACAGCCCTGCACATTCCATGCTATAATTTTCATTGTTACTACAAAGTCACAGAAGATTTCAAGCTAAAATTGGGAAATAAAATTCTAACTTAGATGGGAGTCTAGGGGATATGCAATGAGGTTTAAGCAATCTAAATTAAACAGCAAGTATAAAGAATTTTAAATAGAATAATGATAGAAATTAGGGTTACCTGAATTTCGACTAGTTGCTCAGATGGGGAACCCAATATGAAAGGAACTGGTAAATAGTCATCTGCTGCCTGTTTCTGCTCCTTTAGGTTTGAGCCGTATTGATCAATTTGAAGTAAATTATCCGAATCCGAAGCCAAGATACATAGACCTTCAGAAGAGGAAGAAGAGGGGAAATCCGGGACTGAGAGCTTAAATGCAGATTTAGGTTGAGTTTTGGGAGATGCAGATGATGCATGTAAGGGATGCAAGCTATGATGATTAATGCTATCATGAGATGCAAAAAGAGACGAAGAGATTGATTCAGAAGAAATTGGAGAGGACAAATTTTCCTGAGCATCTTCAAATGGAGGAGAAGAGAAAGACAATCTTTTGTTAACCAAATGAAGTTCCGGTGCTAAAGTAAGGCTATTCGTAGAAACTGGTACCCGGACTCGCTCACTATCTGGTTCCGGGTTAGCTTCAATCGGTTCCATAGAGTTGCAAACTCGGTGAGTCTCCGAGTTAGCCGATCGGAAAGACTTAGTACTTGAATCGTGCAAAGGGATAAAATTTTCTGGTAGGTTAAATGTGAATGTTCTTATTCCTAGGATGGAGCTGGAGGCTAACGGCATATCCTCATCATAAATGTACGGTCCCAGCACCTCATAAGGACGATCAACAGCAAGAGGAATAAGACTAGGTTGCGCAGCAATAGGATGTTCTTCTCTAAATAGTTCATACAAAGTTTTCCTATTTCCTGGAATAGCTAAGTACTACTCCACTGATTCCATATTGCCATGAGCATATGTGTTATCTTTAGGGTTCCAGATATGGATAGGTAAATATGTCATCCCCCGGAATCGGCGATGGCGTAGAGATATCATAAATATCTTCCAAAGGTCTGTTTTGTAGAATGTCACATTGATTGATTTTATGCCCGAAGAGAAAACAATGAGAGCAGAATCTAGAAGGGAGGTTATGATAGGTGAACACAAGTTCTCTTACTGGGTATTTTTATACCTTGACTAGCAGCTTCATGACGAGTGGTTTTTCGATGTTTACCCAAACAAAGACTCTTGGTAAGCAATCAAAATAGCCACTTCCTTTGCCTACTTGACTAACCGATCCTACCCTGCTAGCAATTAAACCTAGTCGTTCTCCAAATCTGTGTTCATGTCTAGTGTTGGATATGCTAGCCCAAAGAGGGATTTCTTTAACAACCTCAGTTGTTATGCGCATTCCAGATAAAGCTGAAGTAGCAAAAAGAACATTACCATAAGGGTACCACGCTCATTCAATGCTATCCATTTCAAGTCTTATGTCGTACGAAAAGTAAGGATGAACAAATTTGGATCAGTTTCACGAATTTGAAAGCCGATATTAATACACCAGAAATGACGTAAAACTCCCCTTATATCCTCAGATGTATAGAACTCAGTCGAAAAAATTCTAGCCAGAATGCTATTTTATTTTATACGTAATCTCTCATTAAAGCAGGAGGAGTTGGTAGAAGACCTACATTCGTATAGTTTGCATTGCATTGAGCTACTGAAAGTCTACTAAGATGCTTATATAAATTATAACTACTCATATTGAATAAGAAATAGAAATCAGGGGATTAACAGAAGGATGGAGGAACAAATCAGCACAAGAAGGAAGAAAGGTAAGAATGGTTAAGACCTTGAAGAAGAAGAGATACAACGGAAATACGAATTAAATAGACTGTCTGAATCAGTTCGTGAGCAAGACTTCTCGAAAGACTAACCTTAAAGAAATGAAAGAATCAATTTAAAGTTAAACCTTGACCAATCAAAATACGACAGCAAAAAAGAAGAGAAAGAGGAGTCAGAAAGAAATACAAGACACATTAAATGCCTGAGATTAGACAAGAGTATGACTCCACAAACTGAGACAATGAAATGCGCATGAGATAGCATCAGCTGCAGAAATTAAATGCAAACAAATTTTGAATAGATTCATATGCAAACTAGGGGAGGAAGAAGAGAAAAGAGCTATGAGGCCAGTTAATATGTGCCTTGGTTTTAACTAATTTGAATAATGCTACTCGGTTAGGAGGCAAAACAAATAGGGATCTATATCAACGGAATAGCTATGTACTGTCTAAGTTATCATGTATCTTATTAATGCCTTGTTGTCACTAATCAAAATTCTTTTGGAAAATCGAAGAACTCAAGAAGATGAGACGTCTGAGAACACTTAAATGAAACGTAAAGAAATCTAAAAGAATAAATGCAAAGGGAAACCCAAGGGATGGATTAAGCTATAAAATCCTCAATCCGGCAACGTTTCAGAACATTACGATAAAAAAAAAGCACAAGAAAAAATAGAAAGGAGAATGGCTTGTAATCACTTTAGAATTCCAATAAGAGCTTGGATTTCATCAACTAAGGTTGTATGATGTTAAGAAGGACAACTCCATCGTATGCAGTATTATCGATGCTCAGTTTGTCAGCGAGAAACTTTTTTGTATCCTGCACAGGCGCAAAGATTGGCTTTGTGCAACTTAAGCATAGAGGAGAAGGATAGATTGGGAAAAGAGACCATCAAGGAGATTCAAACTAGGTTAGCTACCGGAGTTCCTGTAACAGCCAATTATTTCCTATCTGAATATCCTCCAGGGATGGATTATGCCTATGCACATGAGAAGTCGGCTATCTATCAACAGGTTCGAGAAGGAGGGATAATAATGGTGGAGGATTCTGAAGAAGAAGAATGAAGGAACGATAAGAAAGAAACATGCTCAAGGGAGGGGAAGTCAGCAACTGTTATCATTTAACGTTTTTATGAATTATGTTAAAAAGTCCTATGGGTTTCCTTTCACTTTTCTTAGTTTTAGTTATTTCCTAGTTTGTTTGATAGCTTCCTTGATGTTTCTTTTTATCAAACTTTAATGAAATTAGACTTATAAAACTCAGAGAAAATGTCACACCTATGAAACTGTTTCCGTCTCAAGATTAACTACACCTCTAAAAGCCCACCGGAAAAAATAAACAGAATTGAAAAGGCAATATTAGACCCAGAACATCAGAAGAAAATTAAGCCAAGATAACAACGATATCAATAATAAAGCAATTTGAAAGATGTATATAATGAATGCTAGAAAAGTATAAGGTAATGAGAGATGATCATTTAAAATGATGCAAGGAAGCAAAAACTGGATGGAAATATTAAGCAAGAGATAGCAATGCAATGCTTTCAAAGGAAAATGCAACGTGTAATGTGAATGTAATGAAAGTTAAAATGAATGAGTCTAAGCGAATTGATCATTTAAAATTATACAAGAACTCCAGTGATTATGAGATTAAGATGAACAGAGACACATGACCCGGACTCCCTTTCTTAAGAAATTGATCAAAATGGAGACATGGCAGATATAAGATGTTATTCACCCCTTTCTTGGATCCCCATCTGGCTTGGGATCGAAATCTAGATGGGGGGATTACTCGACTAGCATTGGATCAGAAGGAGGAGAAAGAAGAGAAGGAAAAAAGATGAAGGAAAAGAGCCGTTGAGAGGAGAGAGGGCAGAGCGATTTTGGAATCAGATTCTCTTGTTTTTGATTACTAGTTTTGGTTGTTGTTTTTTCAAAATACTAAAAAATAAAAAATGTTTAGGTTGTTATCCTTGATTCCTAAAAAAATTACTAAATACTCCATCCATCCTAAATTAATTGAGCTATTTGTAGTTTGCACAATTATTAAGGCAATGAGAAAATGGGAATATGTTTAAGCATTTTTTACAATTATACCCTTATGGATAATAATTAGTAAAACTTAGAAATGATTTATCTCTTAAATTATATTACGGTTTTTCGTAAACTTTATACCATTGAAAAGCATTTTAAAACACCTACGTAACGAATATAAACATGACTATCAAATTATACATATTTCTTATAGTAACAATAATCAATTAAAAAGGTGGTTTTAGAAATATCCCCTTGATTAGAGTTGTGGGACAAAATTTAAAACCAATTAGCTCAATTAATTTGGGACGGAGAGAGTAAAAGAGTAATAGGAGTTAAGTGACTCCTACTTTTGATAAAATTTCGTGCAAGTGCCTATCCAGATGACGCCTAACGTTAATCCAAATGACGCCCTGGAAGTCTATGTCTCTATGCCATCAGACATGCCCTTTTAACTGATTCTACACAAAATTGGTATTTATCACAAGCGGAATAACGAAAGAAAAATCATTTCTGTCCCTGAAAATTCGATTCTCTCATTTTTCCATGGCGTTTCCTTCTTGGTTCACTCGGTTTAGTTCCAAACAAATTTATAGATCAATTCGAACCACAACATCATCTTTCAACAAAACTTATTCTTACATCTCTCAAACCCCATCAACATCATCTTCTACTTCCATCACAGAGAAGATTATTAGTACTGAAGGAAACAAACATTACTTTTCATGGTCGTCTTCTTTACTTCCTCTTGCACTCGCATTTTCTGCTGGATTATTTTCCTTAGATTCTCAGAGAAATATTTCTGTTTGTGATTCTAATGTCACTGATGGTGTTCGTTATGGAGGAAAAGGGAGTACTGAACATGTTGTTGGGGGTAATTCTAAGGAGATTCCTCAAGAGCTTATCAAAGAATTAGAATCTATCTGTCAAGTAATTATATACACTATTAGAATTTAAATTGTCTTATTCTACTTATCCTGGATGTATATAATTTCTCGTTTAGGGTTTTTGGATTTTGTATGGATAAATTTCGTATTGTTGATTTGTAATTGTACAGGATAATATGACAAGGGATTACGAAGAGAGATATTTCCATGGAAAACCACAGAACAGCTTTCACAAAGCTCTGAATATCCCGGATATTGTTGTTTTTCCAAGGTGTTAGTGGATTCTTTCATTTTGGGTATGCTGTAGTACTAATTTTTTAGTTGCTGGCTTGAAAAAACTGCAGTTCTTTTTAAGGCTTTTAAGGTTTTGTTTGGAGATAGACGGGTATAAGTTAATTATAGTAATAAATCAAAAAATTGATGGATTGTTATCTGTACCGCCTGCCTGAGCTTCAGTTATGGAAGTGAAAAGATTGTTGCTATTGCCCTTTTGCATTGACTTATATTCTATTTGCAGGTCTGAAGAGGAAGTTTCCAAGATAGTTGCATCTTGCAACAATCACAAGGTTCTGGTCTTTACCTTTGAATGAACAAATAATAATGTCTTGCATGTAATTGCTACTTCAAAAACACTAAAAATTCACCAATCATATAAACAGCATATTGTCTCGTGTTAAAGTCTAGCTATTATTTGTCATTGTAGTTGGTATTTGTTACTAGGGAGTGAACTACTAATTTACCATCGTCCTGGTGTATGGATAAAAAATGCCATCTCAAGTTCTAGCTGAATTGTCTATCTTTTTCAAGCAGGTTCCTATCATACCATATGGTGGAGCTACGTCAATTGAGGGTCATACCTTGTCACCTAATGGGGGTGTATGCATTGACATGACATTAATGAAAGTAAGTGTTTGCACTTTCATTACAAATTCCCTCAGAATTTGTTATACTGGCATTTAGCTTCTTCAAAAGCAAGGATTGATTGATAGATGGCATCAGTTTTTGCTTTTTAAGTCATTTACATAAGTTGATATTTCGTTAGTTAACTACTTCTTGAAACTGAGTATGATTGTGCCATCGGGATTGCAATACATAGTCATGAGTGATCCTCTCTCTCATTTGCCTCTTTTGATTTTTTTTATGACTGCAGAATGTTAAATCGTTAAATATAGAGGATATGGATGTTGTGGTTGAGCCTGGAATTGGATGGATGGAGCTCAATGAATATCTAGAGCCTTATGGTCTGTTTTTCCCCCTCGATCCGGGTGAGTTTCTTTCTTAACTACACTTCATCTTAGGATTTCATATAGAAAAAAAAAAGGGTTGGTCAAGTCTCAATTGTGTATAGCGGTATACCGGATGAAGCAACAAAGAGTATTCCAAATTATGTTGTAGTTGAACAAAGCTTAGTGCATGTTTGAAAATGAAATATGGTATGTTCATTCCCAATCCTAGAGAAGTGATCATGTTTCTTATTTTGTTATATTAAAAAGATAAACGACACGTAGGAGCAAGAAGGAAATCGGCTATTCCCCTATATTGTTTCCTAGGAATTTTATGCTTCATGTTGTTTTCATCCATCTCAAAATCAGTTCACCTGTTTTAGTTTCAAATGCCAATATTCTTCATTGTTGTCACTTCATCGGCGTGCGAGGAAATGGAGAGGTTTTCCTGGATCTCGAGTTTGTTCATGTCCTGTTGGGGTACAGAATTCAAAATAGAAAAGAGGAGGAACACTTCGCTCTGTGGTGAGACCCACCATATACCCAATAAAGAGTTAGTTCTATATTATAAGTAAAAGTTTTCTTTTAACTATTATTTCTAGTTTCCTATTAATCCTTGACGGGGTTATATATTTTGGAGTAGGCTGTCTCACCAAAATCATCCTTTCGTGATTACCCTGTGGTTCCGAAACAATTATTGTGTTTCCTTTGTAAAGTGTTGCGACATTTGATATATACTGTTCTCTTTCTCAATTTCCATGAATGCCATTACAGCCTTAGTATGGTGAGCTTATGCCATCTGGATATGCTTCGTTTGCATCAATCTAAGATATGTTAAAATAAGAGCACTTCTAGGTGCTGTACTCATTGCATCAATCAGCTGCGTTATGTTTGATCTCTTTTATTCTATTTGATTATGAACAGGACCTGGTGCAACCATCGGTGGCATGTGTGCTACACGTTGCTCTGGCTCTTTAGCCGTAAGGTATATTGAGTACATTTACTCCTAAGTCTATCGTTTAAGTTAAACGAGAAAAGCTGTGGATACTTCTGAGGAGTGTGCTGATTTAGAAATCTTTGACATTAATCACATTCGCTAATCTCACCCATTCTCTGGTCAAGTTGGGTCAGCTACTTTGATAACCTAGGATTAAAATCTTACTTCATAGTCTTACAAAACTTTAACACTGCATACCCTATTTTGAAGCCTCATCGCAGCTGAAGTATGTTGAAACACCTGAAACCTAATGAAATGAATTCTCGACATACTGATTACTTCTTTAGTAAATTAGTAACCCATACAGAACTCTGAACTTATAAACCTAATGAGAATTATCACTTCTTTTTTTTGTTGTTGGTTGATTTCATTTATAGGGGTTTAACATATGAAGATCACATAAAATATTTGGTTTTAGTTTAGAAAAGTACCATTTGAACCATTGTCATATTTTAAATTAGTTGGATTTATTGATGTAGTTTTCTCAGTTTGTAGGTATGGGACTATGCGCGATAATGTCATAAGTCTTAAGGTTCGCGAGTTCCTCCTTCAGTTCCTGCTGCTATTGGTCCAGCCATTTTTTAATTTGTGGTTCTTTTCTTAGGTAGTCCTTGCTAACGGGGATGTGGTGAAGACCGGAAACCGGGCTCGGAAGAGCGCTGCAGGGTATGTTATTATATCTTTATGTTACTTTCTTCTACACTATTGTTTGACAAGTTGTAAGATATAATCCTAAAACAGATGGTGTTATTTCATTAATGGCCTCCGCACTTTATACTTTAATTTTCAGTAATTCATTATACAAAGTATTGGGCCTTGTTTTTGTCTATAAAAGTTTGCTCCAAAGTTGCGTAATTAGGTTCTATGCTATAGTAACAGAAGTTTCTAGTGGACAACTCCTACCCATTTATGACCGTTAGGATTTCCTAGTCTTATGCTGGAAACGTTGGTCTCGGTGTCTGAAAACCACTCGAAATCGGGGTTGGTCTTGGATGAGCCCTCTGGCTATCCTACCTATATTGACACGATAGTGCCATCTGTGTAGGGAATCTAGCGTAATGATTGCTGTGGTAAGTAATTTTCTTCTCCTACTCTTGTTGGCCATTAGTTCTTCCGTTGACATGGCATTGCTGCAAGTCTGCAAGACAATCTTGAATTTTTGGTGGAACCAAATAAAATGCTTCTCGTGTACTATTATCTCATTCAGATTTGTAAACCACCTGTTCTTCTAGTATGCTGGTTCATGTATTTTTCAGGAAGCTGGTTTTATATATAAATTGCTTACCTTTGAAGCTTATGTGTGTTTAGGTATGATTTAACTCGCTTAATTATTGGAAGTGAAGGAACCTTGGGCGTGATAACGGAGGTTACTCTAAAACTACAAAAGATCCCTCAGCACTCAGTGGTACTTTTCTCTCTCCTAGTTTGCACTATTTGGTGGGGTTGCTTCCCTATCATTTTGAGGTTAGGTACTTGCATATATTTCCTAACCTATTGTATTCCAAAATTGGCGATGAAGCTCTATATTCCTGAAGTTCAATTGATGGTAATTATGGAATGGGTTACAAACCAAACGTCTCCGCATGCTTCCCTATCTGTATTATGTAGTTCTATTGTAATGAAGAGAAAGTATGAATCCCAGAAGCTTCTTGAAGAGATCAGTGACTTTATGCGTGGAGCTTAAATGCATGTTAAGGTGTCCGCTTAAGTTCTTTTCAGGAGATTTTGAAGAGCTTTCATGTTCTTTTAATATTGCACTCTTGACTAGCGACCTGCACATTTTCTCTATCTGGAGAAGTGTTTTCATATTGAGCTACTAATGCCTGTTAGGAGTGTAAGATAACTTTTCAATATATTAGCGCTTTCTTATGTCATTATCCCCTGTGGGTAGTAGTTGATCTGTTACGATTAAGATTCCGTCTTGTGGTCGACACAATTTAGTGGTGCAGCATTGTAAGCTGCATATCGTAGACTTATTTACATCTATTACATCATAGATGGCTTCAGTTCTAATTCTTTTTGGAACTCTAGCTCTATCATTTCATCCATCAGCATCTGGACTTTAAAGTCTGTCATGAATAGCAAATATATGCAACCTTGGATGACCATGAACATTGAGAACCTCAAAGTTGATATCGCAATCCGAAGCTCGATGTTTTTGATTAAATAGCCGCTTAAGACAGTCCCATGCAAAAATGTCGGATGGTCTTTTCATGATTGCTAAATTCTCCAATTGATGTCTTCTTGCTACCTATGTTTCACATATGCTAATAAATTTGCCCTTCACCTCATGATTTAATATTGTTTCAGGTTGCAATGTGCAATTTTCCAACTGTTAAGGATGCAGCTGATGTTGCCATAGCCACTATGCTATCTGGGATACAGGTAAAGTGTTAGCTTTAACTCTCAACTCTTGATAATCATTTTTTTTCTTCTTCTTCCATATTTGTGCTTTGCTGTAGCTAGAGACCTGTTGCCCAAGTTGATTCTTAGGTGGTACGGGCTCAAAGAGTTTGAGAGTCCAGGGCTGACCAAATGTTTCATTCTTGTAAAAACTTCAAGTAGGTACTGATATTATTTACAAGTAGGTACTGATATCGCATGTATATACCTGCCGTAATATGTTTTCTGTCACTTGAATCGGAAATCAAAGAGATCTAGCAATACTTGTGTGGTTATCTAGATTAAAGTTTTCCAGCCCATATACAAAAATACGAGGTATTAATGCACATACACAACTTGGATTTATTTTTAGCGATCGAGGTAGGGGTTTTCTATCTAATACAAATTAAAATTAATGTGATAAAAAATATAGTGTTAGTTGTACGTTTGTATTAGTAGAAAACCTCTACCTTGATCGCTTAAAGAACCCAAGTTGTCTATAAATCGTTTATGCATATGATAGGAAACTTCTGTTAAAGCAATGTAATTTGTTGATCTTCTAAATAATTTAGCATGCATCAGCCCATATCCACAATGCACTTTATGTGTCGGTTTGGGCCTTCAGCCCATATCCAAAAATACGGGGTATACAAGGATTTTGTTGATGTATTATGTTCTTGGATTACATGGGCACATGTTACTGATTTGGCTGCTTTGCTTGTGGTAGGTGTCTAGAGTAGAGCTCTTGGATGAGGTTCAAGTGAAGGCTATCAATCTGGCAAATGGGAAAAATCTGCCAGAGCTTCCGACTCTGATGTTTGAATTTATAGGCACAGGTACGAGATGGTTAGTTACATAGACGTTTTCGAATTGCATATATTATTTGTTAGTTTTCTTAGTCCAGATTGACTTAAACCAGATCACCAGAATTTCAGATCCTTCTCAATCATTTTACTGCTGCTCGCATATCGTAAATTTTCATGATTCAGTATTAAGTGGTGTTCATGAATGTGTTTTTTGTGTGCAAGACAATAATTTTATAGGGGTTATCTTTCTGTTCCATTTTCTACTGTGTGTTGCACGACCTATGTTCTGTGGCTCCTACAGTCCAACTTATTTAAACAATATCCACTCGAACGTCCTTTATCTCTTACCTTCTTAAGAATATATATTTATTTTTGCGTGAAGTATGTCAATGTTTCTAATGTTGGAAGAAACTAGATCGCATGTGATGAAAATAATAAAATCAAGACGATTGTGAAATCAGTTGTAATTTTTTGACGAATATCTAATAATGTATCTCGTATTGGGTGGTTCAAAGTAGGTTCTTTACTTAATCCTTCAAAGATGATTTATCGAATATTTCTTCCTTCACGTAAGTTCTAGTTCATATTTGCACTTAGCTCATTTTCGCTGGTGATTGCATCTGTTCGATGCATAAAATCTTTCATCCCATACACGAAACTTTCTTCTATCTCTCACTTTCTCTAGTCACTAAATTTGCTTATCGGTTTTACTTGTTTTATTTTTTCCAGAGGCATATTCTCGTGAGCAAACACTTATTGTTCAAAAGCTTGTTTCGGAGCACAATGGCTCTGATTTTGTTTTTTCTGAAGAACCTGAAGCAAAGAAGGAACTTTGGAAGGTAGATATTACACTTTACGAACACATGCAAATTCTTAATTCTATTCTGTACTGACTTAATACTTTTCTGTTTTTCATTCCCATAACATTACAATGTGGTGTTACTTGTTGATTATTTGTCATCCAGAATGATCATATCTAGTCAGCGTAATTAGGGCCAGCCAGTCAGATACCAAGTAGCCTGAAATATGAAGCTCTTACTCCCCCCAAAATGGCTGGAGGTATCTATTTCTTTAGCTTCACGAATCAAGCTGCAAGCCTGGTAAACCACAGTGAGCAAGATATACCATTATCCACTTAGGTTCAACAGACTAGAATCTGGGTGAGAGAGCAATACTAAAAGTTGAAGCATCTTTTGTATCATATGAGTTATCGACGTTTCATATCTATCATATAAACAATAAAACCATACCATTCTTAAGGATGCAAGTGTTTTCTTACACACTAAGAAACCAGCATTGCATCAAGTTTCCAACAGAAAGACTTTATGCATCATGCAAATCACGATGGGCATGTTGACCGACAAGAAATGAAGACGGCTCTTCTGTGACAAGAAAAACATGTTCCCTTGTCTTCACAAGCAAATAACTGGCAGCTTTCCCATTAAGAAAACTAGTATCAGTTAGCCTCAGTTTTAGCTACCGAAATTACGAATAGTTGTCCGAAAGTCTTAACAGACAAGCAGCTGAGTATCAATGACACATAACAACTGCTAACCTTCTGAATGTTCGCTTTGATAAAATAATCAAATGATTAGTTATTACTTTCACCTGACATACACTGTATTTCTCTAATATGGTGATTCTTTTGCACTTAGATAAGGAAGGAAGCTCTCTGGGCCCTTTTTGCAATGGAACCTGATTTTGAAGCAATGATCTCGGTCAGTTTAAAGTAATCCAGTTTTCTCAATCAAATGTTGTTGCTATTATATCTTCCTTGAAAATGATGCTGGGAAATTTGCATTTTGAGATTTCATATTCCTGTTTCAGAACTACCTCAGTTAATCATATGCTTTGTGTTGGTGGAAAATTGTGCCTCCTCCATTGAAAAGTTATAGTTTCCTGTACTTACTCTAGGTTATTTACCAGATTAAGAACATTACTCATGATTGCACTGCACTTTTATGTTTTCTGATTTGTTCTATGTTTTTTTTTTCTTTCTATAAGCTTGAAATGGCAAAAGACAGCAGGTGCCTAGTTTTCTGTTGGTTAACTACTTTGTAAATCCTTTCTTTTACGTTGTTGCTAGATTATTTAGTCATTTATTTATTTGTTTAATGGGTACGACCAGCATTTACCATCTATCCGCATGCACTCGTTTCTTTTGATGTGCATTTTTTGCCTTATATTATATATAATGAAAGGATGCTTAAAAGCAAAATGCAAAAACTGATTAAGATTATACCATGTGATTCAAAGGGTTGGATATTGACATGCTAAACAAAAATTCTTGTTTTTGGTTGGTGATTGATAAACACGGTCAAATTCTAAGTTATCGTGTGATATCTTTTATATCGAACTCCTCCCGTACTCACCTGATTAAGTTTAAAAGGTTCCACTTTTTTCTTTTTCTTTTTTGTTAAATTGTTTCTTATTTTCCCTTCTTATATCTTGCAGGACGTGTGCGTTCCATTGTCACGGCTTGCGGAATTAATATCACTGAGTAAAAAGGAGATTGATGCATCACCATTGGTGTGGTATGCCAGTTTCTTGTGAATATGTATTACACTTGTGGTACTGAATGATTGAATTAAAAGTTTTTAACTATTGTACATAATTATCTACGAACAAGGGGAAAATTTCGAGTTGGAGGGCGGTGTTTGTCTTAGGGTAATTATCTATGTTGGTTATTCCAATTTCCAAATATTGAACGCTTTGATTTTCCGTCTCCTGTTGTTTGAAATATCAGCACGGTTATTGCTCATGCTGGCGACGGTAACATGCATGCTCTGATTCTGTTTGATCCTGATAAAGAAGAGCAACGACAGGAAGCAGAAAAACTAAACCAGTTGATGGTCTATAATGCCTTGGAAATGCAAGGTACGAGATAAGTTTTCCACGTTTCTTTTGGACATAATAATACTGTCTCTTGAATCTTTTTCAATCTTCTCAGCAACCACCTTTGGTGTAAAATATTCTTAGCTACAGACGGGAGTTATTAAATATATATATTCGATTAAAATGAAAATTAAAAAAGAGCATATGCATACCTCGATTTTGCAGTATATCTTTTTGTAGGGGTTTCTACTTTAAGTATTCTCTCACCTGAATGGAAAATATAAATGAAGGAAAGTTTGATAAGTAACTAGACTGTTTTTGTTTGTGCTTTGATCAATATGCTTTCATTCCAACCTAGTGTAGTTACAGCCAACAGTTCCATTGCAGGTCTTCTTAAATGTATAGACATTTGTGCACCCACGTAAGAATTTGACCATGAACTATTTTTAGGTCTGGGGATTTATAGCATAGCCGCTTGCTGCAGTCATGTGTGTGCCTTAAACTCTTAAGTAGCAGCAAACTTCTATCTAATTCTCATACTCGGGGCTCACCTACCCACGCCTGCCCTGCCTATTGGTTTTGAATTATGTTGTACCAGCTAAGTTTGTGGATCACTCTATAAACTGTTGACTCATATGAGTCACAATGTTACGTGTTTGAGTTTGTTGTTAAGTCTTAGCTATTCTATGCACTACAATTAATTCTGGTCCTGAAAAATGTCTTAAAAATGTCCTTATTCTATAGTAATGTAGCATGCTTACTATCTGCTCTTTTAACAGGGACTTGTACCGGAGAACATGGTGTTGGCACTGGAAAAATGAAGGTATATATTTTTTATGTTTGCCTGAAAGTCGCGAAACATGCAATTTATAAGGTTAAGTTCTAGTTTCAACATAGTGTTAACTATACCTACCCAGTCAATTCACCATACAGGATTGCCTAATATTATTTAACAAAATATAGTTGCAAGTTAAATATAGGAGAAGAAACAAAAAATAGAGGGTGACAGTAGTTCCATTTTTGTTTTCCTTCCTAAGTAATATCGAAAGTACGGTGTACCGACATACATGTTAAAATGGCATAGAACATTTGAAACTTTCAGCCGTAGTGTGATTGACAGGTGACCTTTGATATAATCAATAGTGTCAGTGGTGTTAACATTGCTTGATTAACAAATGCTTGCAACTGATCCGAGGATCCAGAAGTTGCATTGGTGTATGCTATTTTTGACTCTTACATAATTTACTATTGCAGATTAAGATTCTACATCTATCTGTTAAAATAAAATTTGAAATGTTAAGAAGATTGTTTCTATATATTTGCAGTATCTTGAGAAAGTTCTATATATTTGCAGTATCTTGAGAAAGAACTTGGCATTGAGGCGTTACAGACGATGAAAAAAATTAAGTCAGTTTTAGATCCGAACAATATCATGAATCCAGGAAAAATCATTCCTCCACATGTTTGTTTCTAAAGCCCTTTTAAGCTCTTGGCCAGATAGATGCTACATTTCGGAGCGCGATACAAGAATTAGATCTGCCATTAATATTTCATTTTTATTTATTTATTATTTTTTATTATTTGAAGGAAAGAAAGATTGTACTGATAAGTATTGCTTACAGATTGTTTTTATCCTGCCGGGTCAAAATACTAATCCAACCTGGCTCATTATTCAACCAACTAAAACAAACTGATTGAGTTCTTGCATACTTAGCTAAAGAGTCAGCTATGTGGTTTGGTTCTCTATGAGCATAAGTGCATTCCCAGAAATCAAAAGAACTTAAAATAATTAATGTACCATGGACTAAATTGTAAGTTGTCCATTTTACTGATGTGGACTTTCAATTAATAGTTGCTATCAAATTCAAACAATCTCCCTCCAAGTAAATCTTTCTCCGTCCATTTCTGTGCCCATTGTGCTGTTTCTAGTTGAGATTGCTCCTCAGCTTGCTCAGGGTCCATGGCTAGTGATGCACCTCCTCGCAGTCAATAGCTGTTTCCTGCAAAATTTCTCCATATTACACCCCACCCTGAAAGCACAGTTTTACCAATCTGTGAAGCATCAAAGTTTATCTTGTAGCAATCATTAGCTAGAGGTTTCCAAGATTTATCAATTATTCTCAAAGAACCATTGCCATTAGTTCATAGCTGTTTCCTGCAAAATTTCTCCATATTATACCCCACCCTGAAAGCACAGTTTTACCAATGTGTGAAGCATCAAAGTTTATCTTGTAGCAATCATTAGCTAGAGGTTTCCAAGATTTATCAATTATTCTCAAAGAACCATTGCCATTAGTTTGTAAAGTTCTTACTCTGTTCCAATCCTCCGTCTGCAAGATAATGTTGTTAGCCACAATATTAGTATGAAAAGGCTTTTTTTCCAAAGATTTTAGTTTTTTTTCAAAGATTTTAGCACATCTAGCTTTCCATATTAGCCATAAGATAAAAATGACAGACTCATACATCTTGAAATCCTTAGGCATTGTATTGTTTACTTTTAAAAAGAAATTACATAACCACTGATGTAAGTCTTGATTCCGTGGAATGGGTATTAACCTAGGATTAACTGTATTCCATATAGGTCTCACAATATGGGACTCGAGAAACAGGTGTTGAGTGGTTTCATAATTAGTGTTACAGAGAACACAATTGCTATCCTGATGGCTACTGAACCTAGAGAGTTTAGATATAGTTGACAGGCAGTTGTGAAGTAACTTCCAAATGAAGTGTTGTATTCTAGGAGGTAGCTTATGTCTCCAGAATGATTTCCAACAAATATCCAAATTATTCTTAGTAGGCTTGGCTGCTAATGTGATGATTGAATTGTAGGCAGACTTGATAGTAAAAACTCCATTACTAGATGGTAAGCAGACTTGATAGTAAAAACTCCATAACTAGATGGTTCCCACCTTAACTTATCCTTACATGCAAAAGGAATTCTAATATTAGTAATTTCTTTAACAGTATTTTCATCAAACAATAATATTAAGTTTCCAAGTTTTAGAATCTTAATCAATGAGTTGGCTCACAGTTGTCATACCAAAAGAGTAAAATTGATTAGCTGGCGGCATGTGCATGTTTGGTATCCAAGTGTCTTTCCAAATATGCACAGAGGTACCATCACCTATTTCCCAAACATAGTATCTTTTTATTATGTTCAAACCTGTGCAAATGCCTTGCCATATCCATGACCCATATTTGTTCACACCATCAATTTAAGGATTAACACCAGAAAAATACTTTTCTTTAAATTAACAGCCCATGGCTCATCGGGATTAGTAATCATCCTCCATGCAAGCTTAGTAAGAAGAGCTAAGTTCAACAAATCTATTTTCCTAATATTGAAACCACCCAAGTTCTTTAGGCAAAGCAATATCTCTTCAACCTTTAGGAAAATATCTCTTTTCATTTTTTTCCCCCACTAAAATTTCATTTGGATAATATCCATTTTATCTGTGAGTTCTTTAGGCATTTGAAATACAGCTAGGTGGTGACTAGCTAGGTTACATAACACAGATTGGTTCATAACTGTCTTACCTGGAGCATCTAGGAAAATAAACAGCCAAATATCTAGTCTACCCCTAAAAGTGTCTAGAAGATGCACAAAGGAGTCATACTTTCTTTTTTGAAGAAGCAAAGGAACTCCTAGATATTTCTCATTCAAAGAAATTCTCTTAATTCTAAGAATAACTTAGTTTCAGGAAGAAAAGGTTTTCTATCATTTATTCATTGCATTTCAGTATAACAAGGCTAAACATTAAATAGATACCAAGAGAGCTGACACATTAGAACTGCTTCCTAAAACTAAGCAAATAACTAACAAACTTAGACTAGATTCAAAAGACTAAGTCTTACAGAATCCTACACTCCCCCTCAAGTGGTGCATAGATATCAATCATGCCCAACTTGCTTACTGGGAACTCAAAAACAGATTTGTATAAACCCTTCGTAAGTATGTCTGCAGTTTGCTGGGAAGTGGGCATGAATGACATACAGATTGTTCCTTCCTCAAGCTTCTCCTTTATGAAATGCCTATCAATTTCTATGTGCTTGGTTCTATCATGTTGCACAATATTTTGTGCGATGATTATAGCTGCCTTGTTGTCGTAATACAACTTCATCGATTTACACATAGGTACATATAGTTCTTCAATGATTCTCTTAAGCCAAATCAGCTCACGTATTCCAGTAGCTATAGCCCTGAATTCAATTTCAGCAGTGCTTCTTGCTACCACATTCTGTTTCTTGCTTCTCCCTGTGACTAAATTTCCCCACACATACGTACAATAGCCATAGGTTGACTTCCGATCTTCAATTGAACCAGCCCAATCTGCATATGTACAAGCTTCAATTTCTCTTTGCTCATTCTTTTTAAAGAACAAGCCTCGTCCTGGTGACCCCTTTAAATACCTCACTATTCTGTAGACAACATCCAAATGTTTTGTTCGTGGAGAATTTAGAAATTGGCTTACCAAACTAACAGCAAAAGCGATGTCGGGGCGAGTATGGGAAAGATAGATTAATTTCCCAACTAGCCTTTGGTATCTGGTTATATCAACTGCCTTATCTTCTCCATGAGCTCCAAGCTTAATATTAACATTCGGTGTATCAACTGGTTTACAACCACTCAAACCAGTCTAATGAAGAAGATCCACCACATACTTGAATTGACTAACAACAATACCTTCTTTTGATCTTGAAACTTCCATACCCAGAAAGTATTTCAGGGATCCTAAGTCCTTCATCTCGAACTCCTAAGCCAGTCCCAACTTTAGCTGATCCATCTCATCTATATCATCACCAGTAACTATTATGTCATCAACATACACGATTAATACTGCCACTTTTCCAATTTTTGAGTGTCGTATGAACATAGTGCGATATGCTTGAGCCTGAGTATATCTTTGCCTTTTAACAAATTGAGTAAATCTTTCGAACCAGGCCCGAGGTGACTGTTTTAGGCCATAAAGAGCTTTCTTCAGTTTGCACACCTTCGAACCAAGTTCCCCCACAAACCCTGGTGGTGCTGTCATGAAAACTTATTCTTCTAGATCACCATTCAAGAATTCATTCTTGATATCTAGTTGATGTAGGTCCAGTCAAGCTTGACTACAATTGATAATAGGACTCGAACATTATTCAGTTTCGGCACAAGAGCAAATGTCTCTATTTAGTCTATACCATATGTTTGAGTAAAACCCTTTGCAACCAGTCCGGCCTTATACCTTTCTATGGTTTCGTCAGCCTTGTGTAAACACCCATTTGCATCCAACAAGAGACTTTTTTTATGGTAAATCAATCTTCTCCCACGTTCTATTCTTCTTAAGTGCAGTCATTTCTTCAAAGATTGCCTCCCCCCACTTGGGAATTTCGAGAGCATCATGAACATTTTTTGGATTCTTCACAGAAGACACATGAGTTGAAAAAGCAGAGAAATATGATGAAATATTTTTAAAGGAAACAAACTTTGACATGGGATATGAAGGATGATTTGTACATGACCTAGTACACTTTCGAGTGGCAATAGGAAGACTCAAATCATCTTGCGTACTCAATTCGTCTTGAGGTGACTAACTTGAAAGAGGTGGAGAAGTACTTACATTAGTTGGAGGTTGCCTTGGTTCAGATTCATGGCAAGGTGGGAGATTCGTGGAGCCTTCTTTCGTTTTGTGAGGAGTTCTTCTTGAATACACCTGCCCCATTAGACGATCTCTAGGATCTATTTCGTTTTCCGCCGAGGGTTTATCCAGAGAGTTGAAAGAATCTATTGAAATGGACGATTGAGTATTTTGATCACTATTTAAATCAATTACTTGATCTAAATCTTGAATACGGTTATCAATAGTTTCAGAAGGTGGACTAGATAAGTTTGAAGGAGTTTCAGGAGGTGGACTGGAAGGTGAGTTTGAAATATTTTTTTCCTGATTTGGTGGGTGGTTGTTGACTAAAACAGAATTGTTATCAAATATCTCCAGATTTAAACTTCCTGCCATATCACCCCTATTTTCTTACTTATCCAAATTTATCAAAGATGAAGCAGAATCTTCATTGATTTTTAGTATAGTTGGGTTTTAAACTGAATTCAACTTATCTATATTTTTTGAATTCAAAACGTCCTCAAAAATCGAATCTTATGATAAATTCCCCCCTGAAGATGAGACTTGAAATATGGCCGAGTTTCGAAAAACTTGACATCTATTGTTACAAATGTTTTGCGTGAGACAGGATGATAACAATTGTAACCCTTTTGGGTGGATGCATAACCTAAGAAAACACATTTGATGGCTTTTGGATCAAGTTTGTAGCTTGTTTTATCCAATACAAACACATTACAACCGAAGACTTTAATTGGTTAGGAAGGAGACAATCTATTATCTGGAAAATGGTGGTCGAAGACTTGGAAGGGTGTTTGGAAATTTAGGATTTTTTAAGGCATGCGATTAATTAAATAGATGGTTGTGAGTATTGTATCCCCCCAAAGATATTTTGGAATATGGGTTGTGAACCTATTGACTCGAGAAGCTTTTAAGAGGTGTTTATTCTTTCGCTCAACGACACCATTTTGTTTTGGAGAATCGTCACATGAGCTTTGATGAACAATACCTATTTTTAGGAATTTTTTTTGCCTAACACACTATTGAAGAATTCTCTCCCATTATCACTGCTAAAGATTTTTAATGTTGGTGCGAAATTGAGTCTGAATCATGGTGTAAAAATTCTTAAAAATCGCAGTTACTTCTGATTTGTCTTTCATCAAAAACACCTAACCTATCCGAGTGTGATCAATCGTGAATGTAACAAACCACCTTTTTCCTGATGGTGTTTGGATTCGAGAGGGTCCCCAAACATCACTATGAATTAGAGTAAATGGTTTTGTGGGTTTGTATGGATGGATAAAATAAAATGAGTGATGGTGTTTAGCCAAAGTACATGTTGCACACTGAAAAACTGTTGGATCTTTATTAAGAAATAAACTTGGAAACAAACGTTTGAGATAATGAAAACTAGGATGACCTAAACGAAAGTGCCATAACATTATTTCATGATCTGAGGAGACAGAAGTTGACTCAAAACATGAACTACTAGCAGGGTATAAAAGCTTAGAACCATCCACAAATCGATAGAGTCCATCAACCACCTTAGCATGGCCGATCATCTTCCCCGAGACCAGCTTCTGAAATTCACAATGAGAAGAGTAAAAATGACATGATAATGAAGAACACTAGTTAACTTACTAATGAAGAGCAGGTTACAAGAGAGTTTAGGGACGTGGAGGACATTATCAAAAATTAAACATAGAGAAAGCTTAATATAACCTATCCCAGTGAACCATCCGCGACCCTGATTTTCTGATTACCAGCACAAGGTCGGTAGGAATGAAATAGCTGTGAATAATGGGTTATATGATCAGTTGCTCCGGAATCGATGACAAAACAGTTGAAGAGGTGACATTGAAAGAAATAGGACAATGTATGTTACCTTGATGAGCTAAAGAGCATGAAGGAGTAGCAGAGACTTGTTGAGATTGAAGAAGACGTAAGAGATGATCGACTTGTTTCTTTGTGAATGGAGATGCTCTAGAACCGACCTACTGCTCTTGAGTGTCTGACATGGTTGTTTGCATAGATCTAGCAGAATCGTTTTGCTTAGGATTTGGTGGTTTCAAGTGTGGGTTCAGTTTCCAGCACTTCTCACGAGTATGCCATAACTTTTTGCAGTGATCAAACCATGTTTTTTTTTTTTTTTTTTGCCTTCTCTCCATCTACATCATATCCATAGGATATCAATGTCGAGCTTTCAAATTGAGGGTGTAGCATAACTCACTTTTGATTCTCATTTTGCCTTAGCTCTAAAAAATACTTCTCTTAAACCTGGCAGTGGTTTCCTCCCCAATATCCCTCCTTTTGCTTCATCTAAACTTGGATTGACTCCAGCCAAAAATAATTATACACGATCATTTTCTTCTCGCTTCATAAATCGAGAAAGATCATTTGCATTCTCCCATTGGTCATCATAATACTGGTGTAATTCCTGCCACCAGGCCACCATCTCATTGTAGTACACAATAATGTCTCTGTCACCTTGTTTAGAATGCCACAATTTGGATTTCAACTCAAATATTGGTGATGAGTTATCCAAATCTGAGTACGTTGCATGAAGAGAGTCCCAAATATCTTTAGCATTACCCATAAACATATGTGGTTTGTAGATAGAACTCTCCATGGACTGAAGAATCCATGAACTAACCATTGAATTCTCAAATCCCCAGGTTTTAAACTTAGGATCAGTCTCAGATGGGGTTTTTTCTTCACCAGTAAGATATCCAAGCTTCACATGGCCATCAATAGCTAGTTTGACTGATTGTGCCCATTTTAAATAGTTGTTACCATTCAATCGATGAACTGTAACATAAATGGAAGACAGAACAACAACATTGCCAACACTACTAGTTGATGTTGAAGAGATGTCTGAGGTTTCCTCTGAGGATGTGGTTTGAAAAACACGTTTCATTGTTTCTTCCTAGGATTTTTTAGGTTTCACTGATACCAACTTGATTTCAGGAAGAGAAGATTTTCTAACATTTATTCATTACATTTTCAGTAGAACAAGGCTAAACATTAAATAGATAACAGGAGAGAGTTGACACATCAAAACTACTTCCTAAAACTAAGCAAATAACTAACAAACTTATACTAGATTCAAAAGACTAAGTCCTACAAAATATTTGCTAGATCATTCTTCACTGAGTTTGGAACCTTACTACTAAAAGCTAAAGATGATTTATGAAAATTCACAGCGTGACAAAAAAAAATTCTAAATTGATTAATCAAAGTAGATAGATTTCTAGCATCCTTATTCCTAGATTTTATGAAAATAAGGCAATCATCAGTAAAAAAATAAATGAGATATAGAAGGGCAACTTTTGTTTGCTTTATAACCATGAATAAGATTGTTTTGTTCAGATGAGATCAAACTTCTATAAAAAGAAACACTCTATATATAAGATAAATTAGTAGGGTGACACGGGATCACCCTGTCTTAAACCCCTTTGAGGAAGATATACATTAACTGGAGATCCATTGAGCAAAATGGATGTAGAAACAGTTGTGACGCATTATTCTATCATGCTACACCATTCATTTGAGAAACCTTTTTTTTTTTTAAAGATTATCAATAAGAAAACACCACTCAACTCCGTTAAAAGCTTTTGACATATCCAATTTTATTGCAGCACAACCATCTTTATCCTTAGTTCTTTTGATAGAATGAATTAGCTCATGAGCAATGATGATATTATCATGGATTGATTTACCAGACAGGAAAGCATTTTAAGCAGGAGATATAATCTTATGAAGCACACACTTAATCCTAGAAGCAAGTAATTTAGAGATTATTTTGTAAGACACATTACAAAGAGTTATAGGTCTAAAGTCTACAACATTCTTAGGACAAGAACTATTGGGAATAAGGGTTGTGAAATTATGGTTTAATTGCTTTAGGAGATGATGTGAGTGAAAAAAAGCCATCTTCACTACATCATTTCCTACAGTTTCCCACATCAATTGGTAGAAGCCAGTTGGAAATCCATCTGGACCAGGATGTTCATGGCTTCATATAAAAAACAACCTTTTAAATCTCACTAGCATTGGGTATAACAATCAACATAGCGTTATCAGAATCATCAATTTTAGTCTGCATATTACTAAGATAATCTCTAGAACTATGAGGATTTGAGGTCCTACTCATGCTGCTAAAGTGTCTTAATAACTCATTTTCTATGTCTTTTTTGTCATCCAGCCAGATCCCAGTATTAGTTTGTAAGAAATCAATTTGAGTTCTTTGTCTCCTAAAATGGCTTTTTGATGAAAGTAAGTTGTGTTTCCATCATCTATCAAAAGAGCATCATCTTTACCTTCCTGTCTCCAAAAATCAGCTTCAATATCATACCAGTACTTGAGTCTTTGAGTTAGATCATCAACCCTGCTATCATTATGAGAATTACCACTACTTGTAATGGTAGATAGCTGAGATTCAAGATTTGAAATATGAGTCTGAATATTACCAAAATGATGATAGTTCTAATGTCTAAGACTAATTTTAGTGTTTTTGAGACAATGATCAAATTGATAAGCAACAGAACCATTTGTATGGATTTTCCATTCATACTTTATTAGATCAGAACAACTAGAGTCTCTAAACCAAGACTTATTAACTCTAAATGGCTTTTTGGTATTGCTTTCCTTTTTACTAGTCAATAACATAATAGGGCAATGGTCACTACCAACTACTGTCAGATGGTATAAAACAACATTTGGATAAATATGAGATCAATCAAGAGAGGTAAGAGCTCTATCCAGTCTCTCTAATATCAGTTCTGTTCCATTTCTCCTATTTGTCCAATTAAAGGGATTTCCTATATATGGCATACTTAACAGATTATTGTTATGAATAAGCTGATTGTTTGCATCTAGGTCATTTTAGACTAGTATGTTACCTCACTCCTTTTCATTTCTATCAAGGATAAAATTAAGATCGCCTATTACTATCCAGGGATTATTGTGAACTGTCCTGAGAGCGCTAAGATGACTCCATTGAGAATCTTTATCCTGATCATTAAGACCACCATATGAACAAGTAAGCAAAGAGATATTATTTTGACTATCTAGTTTAACAAGACAGTTAATCATGTTTATATGCATATCAATAAATTTCAGATCAATTTTGTCTTTCCACATGAGATAAAGGCCACCAGACAAACCAATTGGATTTAAGAAAAAAACATTTGGGTATTTATATCTAACAAGTAAATGTTACATCATTTTTCGCTGATTTTTGGTTTCTGTCAGGAAAATGATAACTGGGTTTTGAGATTTAATAAGCATATGAAGATGGTTCCTTGTGTCCTTGTTACCAAACCCACAAACATTCCGTGATATGATTTTCATATTAGAATACAAGATTTCAACAATGATGCAGTTGTAAGCAAATGAAATTTTAATCCTAATAGCATCTGGAAAGCAAATATAAGAGTGCAAATAATGTATGGTCAAGAAGAATATTTTTATAGATACCTTAGTCTCCCCAGTAGTGTTGCCATATTGATTCTCCTTGAGTATGATTCTATCTGCATCATGTGTTTCCATCATGAGAGTTTTTTTGGCAGGGTAGTGGTTGCAGTATCCACTTCATTTTCATTGTTCTCAGTTGTCCTAAGTCTCTTTCCCAATCTAGCAGACATATTTCCATTCTCATCAACAGAAGTTTGATCAATACTTGGCCTAATAAGGATGTCATCTTTGGGAGGAACAAAAGGATCATGCTTTATTTCCTTTTTCCTTTGAATGTTTGGAATAATAGCTACAACTTTTCCCCCTCTCATCTTCTTCTTTCCAGCAGCATTACTAGCACCAAAAAATTATGGCTTGTTGTGAGCTTTTGCAAGGAAATCAGTTATTCCAGAGCATGCGCCTTTTGTGTGTTTGATGATGAATCAGATATGGAAAATGTTATGAGGCTGCTTCTCATAAAAAAAAGTTATCCATCTTGTGTAGCCAGCATTTGTTTTAGCAAGAACTCCTCTTCTTATTGGATTATTGATATCAATTACCACACAAACCTTGACCCATTCTTTGTCTACTGGAATAACATCTTCTAGTTCTATTGTTATCACTTCTCTCATGATTTTTCCTATTTTTGAAACTAATATTGGATTCATATGTCCTGGTAAAGTTTTTTGAGTTGAAACATTGTTGGTTCCGTTCTAGATTCTTGTATATCACTTTATAATTATAGTTATGCAGAATGACCAGATTACCATTGATACTCCATGGTCTAGTTGCAAATATATTGTTTTGGTCTCTTCATTTATGAACTTGAAAACCATAATGTTGTTATCAATCTTTACCACCTTAACTTCTTCTTCAGGAATATGAGACCAAATGAATTTGATATGCTTTTTTACTGCTTTAAACCCCATTTTACCTTCTTCCATGATAATCATACCAATTAAACAAAATTCCTATTCTCCTTCCTGTTTGGGGTCTTCATCAACTGATAGCTGACTTGATGTATCTGAGTCTCCATCCAGATCAAGCGTTGTTTGCTTGAATTTTTCATCCAAGTCCATAATTTTTTGTTAGGTTCAACCACCATGATAATATTGATAGATGAAAGATTTTGTTTTTGTCCTAGTTTTTTCTGGGTTTGACTAGTATAAAATGAAACTAAATAAGATTTAGGGTTTCTCCATTAAAAATATTTTCTATGCCGGAAATATGGGTTGAGTATTTCTGGTGGTTATGGCAAGATAATCTAATAACAGTAACATGATAAATGACTATTAAGCCGCAGAGGAATAAAAAGAAACCATTTCTGATTTTGCAACGACTTTTTTGAAATTTGAACAACCTATTTTTTCGCCTCTTCTTTTTTTGAATTTTCCTGTGGTAGCCTGTGAATCGATAATGACTGAGTTGGTAACTCTCACGAAGATGAATCAATGGAAAAACTTTGGCTCCAAAAAGCATCTTAGCTAGCAGAGAAAACACTGTAATCATGACTACAAAAAAGACAAACACCATGTTGGAGAAAAAAAATCTGTAAACACATTAGGGAGATTAAAGATTAATTGGAAACATATCATTGCACATAGAAAGTAAGTTTATAAGATTTGAAATCTAAAGTTGAATAAAATATGTATATACGATAATTTTAAATCTAGTATAATGGATTCATGATGAAATAATGATTAAAAAAATTATGGAGTGAGTGAAAGGTAAACAAAGGTTTGACAACAAATGGTGGAAAGTTTCATTGAGTTACAATCGCCAATTCGCAGATCTTTTTTCTCTCTCAACCAGAATCTTACGGTCATTATCCATGGGCCATACTTCATTCGTCTGCCATGTTGGGTCTGTCACCCAGCTGAAAGGGTGTCCATTTTTCCTTTTTTATTTTTAAATACTTCTATCATTTCTGTAAAAACGTGATGGCTATATGTATGTGATCAGTATGTAATTTACGAACAAGAAAATAATTTCCCCCTTGTTTCATCTAATCTAATCTAACCAATATAAAGAAAAGAGGTATTTTTGGATGGTTACAAGAAGACAAAATAGTGTAACCCAGATATTACAAACATGACCTTTAATATGAACTAATCACTATATATATTCCCTCTATTCCTATTTAATAGGCTGAATATTGGATTTTTCTAGTCCCACTAGATAGGCAGAATTCTTTTGACATACACAACCTTATTTATATTGTATGAGAAATTGTATTGAGATAAAGACAAAGGGTAAAAATAGGAAAAACATTAAAATTTATGAAAACCAAACAAATTCTTAATCTAAGAGATTTTAACTTCTCCGTATTTGTAATAGGGACGAAGGGAGTATATATATACACACTTGAGGGTGAAAACGTATATTAAACAACAATTTACACAATTATGGAAATGCCATTGTTTTAAAAATAAATTAAAAAGTTTTAAAACTTTATATCTTTTGAAATGCAAATCGGAATTTTGTAAAATTTATATATTTCAAAAGCTCTTTAAATTATCTACATAACGAGAATAAATAAGAGTGTTAATTTTTATTTTACCCACATTTTTTTTATTTTTTTTATATTTTGTGTTATTAAACAAGTCCAACAAATTATCTACATAATGAGAATAAAAAAGAGTATTAATTTTTATTTTACGCACATTTTTTATTGTTTTTATATTTTGTGTTATTAAATGAGTCCAACACAAGCAGGTGTATCGCACATATGGTCTCACTAGTGAGGATAATGATAAATGAAAACTTATTCAACTAACATCATTTTATGATCAACTGGTGAAGATAAAGATGAAAAACCTTGTCAATCAAACGGGAATAGAAGGCAAAAAATGTCAAATTCTTCTTCTCTCTATACAATAGAATCTTAAATCTGTTCAGTCTTTACAGAATGTTATAAATTTGGACTAATTCTAGGACATTTGGACTAAATGTCTTCTCTCCATACAACTCTTTTCAAAATGTAATATATTTAGAATGATTCTAGCACATTTGGACTGAGGTTAATCGAATAACCGGTGCATAACTTAACTAGTATTCTTTACGAAACTTAAAATTGATCTAGTATATTCTTGATGTGTAAAAAGAATTTCCAAGTAAACCTATTTTGTTCTCACGCTTTAGCTCTCTACTCTGCACACTGTCTGATGTGGCGACATATGTTACCCCTGATGTATACAAAATGCTTCTACTTTTTTCTTTCTCTAACTCATATAATGTTTTTACTTTTTTTCTTTACTTGGGTCAATCCTTTTACAAAGATAGGGAATGTAAGATGTTCAAAATTTCTTCCTTGAAATAGTATGATATGATCTTCGTATTTTAACTTTGAGATTGATCAAAACGATGTAACACAATATAAAAATTACGACACTAATCAGGTGATGATGCTTTAATTTTTTTTTCTTCAGATGATGATGAAGATTAAGATTCAAGATATGGAATATCTTTTAAGATTTTATTTTGATCCAACAGTTTATAATATTATTGCTTAGTAAATGACGGGTCTTGGGTGATCTAACCTATAATTTGATAATGATGCTAAATCTTGTATTAGTTGTATTGGTTGTTACTTGTTAGTCTAAATAAATTGATTTTGAAATTTTATTCTCTATAAATACATGGTCGTGGTAGAGGTAAAGGTAGTGGTGCTGGTGGTAAGATATTTCTTGGCTATTGGAAAATATTACTAATCAACATCTTCACTTTATTTGTTTTGATCAATAACTGATTCTTATTAGATACATTTTTTCACCGTTATCACATATGCAAAAACGAAAAAAAAAAAAAAAAAAAAGTGAGAGAAAAATGAACTACCAGTTATTGCATATGTTTGATTCTGGAAAATTCATTAAGTATGGAGATGAGAAGTATTAAAACCATTGGTTGGAAAAGGATTTTTTTGTGCAGTATCGAGAGCGTAAATTTACAGAATATTATGATCTAATTTCTTGTTTGTTGATTACAGAGCAGAACAATGAGCTTTTGTTGAGAAACCATGAAGCTCGTCCCATTGGTTCCGCAGCGGTGACCGAAGCACACAGCTACATCTTTTGGATGGGTAAATAATGATGGTAATAAACGTAAGCGTGGATATGGTAAAGGAAACCAACATGGGGGCCACAAAATTGAACGGTACCCATTATCAGTCGTACCAACGACCATTGAAAATTGCGAAACCAAAGGAACCAAAGCAGAATAAAGAAAATGGTTCACCGAAACAACCCCCTCAAAAGGAATTTTGCTATCGGCGTGGCTTAACTAGTTACTGGCAGCGTACCTGTCGTACACCAGAACATTTTGTTAAGCTCTATCAGGTGTCCCTGAAGCGACCTGTCGAATATATAATGACGAATTTGATATATCTGATTATCTCGTCGACCCTGAAGGTGGCGAGCCTAGTCAGTTTTATTTTGATGAGCTGTAGAACTAAATGTTTCTTTTATATTCCCTGTGCAATATTTTTTTGTTTTTAGCTGTGTGTGTTTTTTTCCTTTGTGGCTTTTTGTGTATCTATTTTTGTTGATGTATACCATATTTTTCGATTTATAATATAAGTGGATATTTGATGGTAATTTTTGTTAATTTTCTCGTCTATTTGTGTTGAAGGATATGGATTCCAGAAGTAATCTATCCAAAATAGACGTTGAGGATGTTTGTTTGGTTGACAGTGGAACAACAATCACAAATTTTCGAACCCATAAAGATTTTATAACCTTAAAAAGGTTTGAGGGTAATGTGAATACCATTTCGGGTTCAAGTAGTTTTATATATGGCTCTGGAAGAGCGTGTATCATTCTACCAGGCGGTACAAAATTAATTATTGAAGACGTCGTATATTCTACCAGATCCCAGAGGAATCTGTTGAGTTTTAAAGATATTCGGCGTAATGATTACCATCTTGAAACAATGGATGATCATAATATGGAGTATCTGTGTATTAATTCATCTATTTCATGCCAGAAGCGAGTTGTAGAGAAGCCTAAGGATCTCTCTTATGGGTTGTATCTTACGAGAATCCGAACAATCGAATCTCATGCTGTCATTAACCAGAAGTTTAATGACCCCAAATTATTCAAGCTTTGGCGTGACTGGATTGGACACCCAGGTTCTACCATGATGAGTAGAATAATAAAAAATTCTCATGGACATCCTTTACAGAACCAAGAAGTTCTGTTAAGAAAGGATATGAATTATGTTGCTTGTTCCCCGAAAAAACTGGTTGTAAAACCATTGAAAAGACGAGGGTACCCAAATACACCACAATCTTTAAATTATCCACCTATAAGTCCTCTTACCAAAAGTGATTGTCTATGGACAAAGTCGAGACAATAATACAACTCGGTATTCACACTTTGTGTGATCGTCTATGGATACGAGATCGAGATAATACAACAATCAAAGTGTAATTACTTGATAATAGGTTCGGACTTAACCAAACTCTATAGGATCACTATCAAGTAATACGGAGTTAACGTTTGTGTAATTTACTTTAAATTATAATAACAACAATTATAATTGTGGAAAGGAAAAGTAAATGACACAACAAGATTTTGTTAACGAGGAAACCGCAAATGCAGAAAAACCCCGGGACCTAGTCCAGAATTGAATACTCTAAGAATTAAGCCGCTATACAAAATCTAAACCAACTTCGTATAGTTGAGACTAAGAAACTAACCCTAGTTCACTTAGTTTCTTCAGTATCCCTGAGCTTCCGACATTCAATAAGTGCACGCACTGGAATAATTCCTTTTGATCGTATTCCAAACAGTAAAGGAACGACAAATATTTTTGGTAACAACTCTCTTGATTCTTTCAGATGAAGATATCTCAAGTCATATGCAAAGTCTCTTCCGTTTAACAAACAAACTCCTTTGCCTGGTCAGATCAATCTATTCAATAACTACAAAAGTAGCAGAGTTTAGATATGCAATCAATTAATATAGATTCCAACAAGAAACTATAAGGTGATGCCGATCTTACATAACTAATCAATCGAATAAATCTGATTCTAGTTGGATCCCATCCGATCAAGGTTTGTGCACACCAAAAGATATAGAAACCAAATAAGAAATCTTATTTAATCTTCAATAAACACTTGCACAACACCACTTGTATATCTTGTGATAAATCACGCACAGAATCCCTTTGTCAATTTTAGTGACAAAACTCTTAATATATATGGATAAACAAATTACAAGAATTCATTACACATACGCTTGATTCCAAGTTTCAACAGCACAATAACCTGCATAAATTCAATCCATAAATGCCGATGTTGACATTTGAATAACAAAGCTAATACTCCCCCTGGAGGCAAGATAGTTATATTTTCAATCCGAACATCTTTGTCATTCCTTTTTGTAGTCAAGATAACTACAATAGCAATATGATATGTTGCTCCCCCTTAGTCATTGCTTTACTCTTTCGTTAGATATAACTTTTAAGCACAATTCTCCTTTCCTTGGTGATTACAAATCACTTGTGCACAACCAAATACTAGGACCGGTTACACCAATTACAAGGATCGATTACACAACTCTTTTGTGATCAGTCACACCAATTACTAGGATCGGTCACACCAATTACTAGGATCGGTCACACCAATTACAAATATGGATCATACCATCTCAGGATACATAACAAGTTAGGATCGGTTACACTAAGGATCGGTTACATAATAAAAGTCATACCAAATCATAAGTCAGGCACTGTGATTAGTTATACCAAGATACATAACAAGTTATGATCGGTTATACTAACTCATACATATTGGTAATCCAAAGATATGCGATGAATAACAATACCAATAAGCCTAGCGATTTCCCTTTCGATTCATAAAACAAGTTCATGAATGTACTTCCTTTAAACAAATGTAAACATTGTTTCCTAGGATAAAATCTTCACCTTTACCCATACACATAATCACAATAGCATTCATACGATTATGTCGATGTCATATATATATATATACGAAGTTCAAAAGATAAGCGTTATACTTCGTATTCAAATTCCTTAACACTATGATCATGTGATCATGTCTCACTACTAGAGTATAACCATTCACAGCTTCGCAGTTATGTTTTCAATATAGCACGACTTAAAAGATACGTTAGGAGTGAAACAATTCAAGTTAAATATTACTAACCTCAATAGGAAGGATGATGTCGTCGTTGTAGCTTGTTACTTCTTCACATTCTTCAGGTCTTCGAGTAATACTTGTATGTCTCATAATCCTAGACTTTCTAGTCTAACCTATACGAAGTTGTCTCTAGTTACATAATCAAGCGACTCTTAGAAGAGTTTTGATTCACTAAAATATGACAACCAAACTTTACATACCAACGCTTGGTGGGTTCAACAGAGCTATGCTCTAACAATCTCCCCCTTTGTTAATTTTAGTGACAAAACTCTTAATACATATGGATAAACAAATTACAAGAATTTATTACACATACGCTTGATTCGAGGTTTCAACAGAACAATAACCTGCATAAATTCAATCCATAAATGCCGATGTTGACATTTGAATAACAAAGCTAATACTCCCCCTAAAGGCAAGATAGGTAGATTTTCAATCCGAACATCTTTGTTATTCCCTTTTGTAGTCAAGATAACTATAATAGCAATATGATATGTTGCTCCCCCTTAGTCAATGTTTTACTCTTTCGTTAGATATAACGTTTAAGCACAATTGTCCTTTCCTTAGTGATTACAAATCACTTGTGCACACCCAAAGATATAGAAACCAAATAAGAAATCTTATTTGTCTTCAAATCTTCTTTAATCTTCAATAAACACCTGCACAACACCACTTGAATCTCTTGTGATCAATCACGCACAGAACGGAGTCTGTTAACAATGGATTATCACAAACAAGGTAGTCAATATCGGTTGTACAGGACGATATTACAGGTTTTTATCGGGTATCGGAAAATACCTATACGATACTGAAAATATCGGCGATACAAAGATGAAACGATATTATCGGTTGAACAGGCCGGTACAGACCGATATATCGGTTTTACTTATACACCGATAATATCGGTTTCGGTGAATAAATTTTCTATAAACATGCATCTAGGCTTTACAAACAAGTACAACGTCAATTGGAGAATGTAAAAAGTCATAATATATTTATGATATAAAATCAACAACCATATAGTAGGATATAAGATGGAAATCATATTTCGATTGCAAGGTATGGAAATGCAAAAGATAAAAGTGAAGGATAATAAGAAAGATTTACCGGCATAATGGGACAACAATCACAATGTTGGCTAATAAACCACCTTGTATTTTAGAAATTTGAGATATATGCATGATTCTTATTATTTTTTACGGATTTATAAATATTTGAAATTCTAGTTCTAATGATGTATCACCGATGAAAACCGATATTATCTTTTGTATAGGTATATCAAACCCGGACGATACGAGACCGATACGCGATATTAACTACCTTGATCACAAGATGTCTTTAGATCTACAAACAGTTCTAAAGATCCCGTCGACACTTCGATCTAGTTTGAGTGAATCTTATATCAGAAGAGAAGATTCTCAAGAATTAACAAACTAGGTGCAACAAAAGTTCAACAACCGTTAGTCAATCAAATCAATCGAAAACTAAAATAAACTGCAATTATCTAGTTTCCCACCAATGGTACTCGTAGAGCTTCTTGATCCCACAGAAGTCTTTAAACGAGCGGTCGTAAGAGATTTCGCCTAATTAGGGTACTTTCCTCTGCGGATAGACGGCTCCACCAGAAACAACAAAAATATGAAGTTTTCCTGGCTCTTAGGATAGTTTGATAGAAATGTAAACTTGGGTATTTATAGATCAAGGATGTTTGGACACCAAGGAATTTTCAAAACCGAAATATTCTTAAGATATGCAATAAATGCCCAAATCGGTTTTCATAATTCCTGGAAATGCTTTGTCCAATATTTTCTGAAATCTCTCAATAGAAAATATCCAATTAATAAATGCACATTACCAATTTTTATTTTCTAGAGACATGCATTTAATTGCTGGTAATTAAAGCATATAAAACTAACAACCTTAATTAAAAGATTCTTAATTTATTTCGGACCGGGATCTCCTTGAGTTATTAAGGAATATCTTTGAACAATAAAAGATAAGAGTTACTGATCATGTTCAAAGTATGTTGACATATTTTCTTTGTAAATCCTCTTTCATATTTACAATCTTGGAATCGATTATACCACACTTCCAAACAAGTTTAGAATTGGTTCATCTGTATTGCAGGACAACTATGTGATTGATCAAATATCAATTCACTAATCATGGGTTTACGGTTTAACCAAACACAAGGATCGGTTCTACCTCAATATAGTTACTAGGACTGGTTACATCAGTTACAAGGATTGGTTACATCAATTACCAGGACCGGTTACCATATACTCATGGTATTACTTGTGATCGATTACACAAGTCACTAGGATCGGTTACACCAATTACTAGGACCGGTTACACCAATTATAAGGATCGATTACACAACTCTTTTGTGATCGGTCACACCAATTACTAGGATCGGTCACACCAATTACAAATATCGATCATACCATCTCAGGTGATTACTTAGGATCGGTTACACTAATAAAAGTCATACCAAATCATAAGTCAGGCACTGTGATTATTTATACCAAGATACATAACAAGTTATGATCGGTTATACTAACTCACACATATTGGTAATCCAAAGATATGCAATGAATAACAATACCAATAAGCCTAGCGATTTCCCTTTCGATTCATAAAACAAGTTCATGAATGTACTTCCTTTAAACAAATGTAAACATTGTTTCCTAGGATGAAATCTTCACCTTTACCCATACACATAATCACAATAGTATTCATACGAGTATGTTGATGTGTTATATATATGAAGTTCAAAAGATAAGCGTTATACTTCGTATTCAAATTCCTTAACACTATGATCATGTGATCATGTCTCACTACTAGAGTATAATCATTCACAGCTTCACAATTATGTTTTCAATATAGCACGACTTGAAAGATAGGTTAGGAATGAAATAGTTCAAGTCAAATATTACTAACCTCAATAGTAAGGATGATGTCGTCATTGTAGCTTGTTACTTCTTCACATTCTTCAGGTCTTCGAGTAATACTTGTATGTCTCATAATCCTAGACTTTCTAGTCTAACCTATACGAAGTTGTCTCTAGTTACATAATCAAGTAACTCTTAGAAGAGTTTTGAGTCACTAAAATATGACAACCAAACTTAACATACCAACGCTTGGTGGGTTCACCCGAGCTATGCTATAACAATATCTCCCCTTGGTCAATTTTAGCGACAAAACTCTTAATAGTTTAACAAATTGACTAAGAAACTTAGTTCCCTTGTTAAACCGATTGCACAAATACAATCGCTTATTTCGATAAGACCAAACTAAAGATCAGAATTAACTTTATTTTTCTCATCAGGTTCTAATTATTCAGACAATAACTTAGACCTTTCACTTTAGACAAGACAAGTACTAGGTTAGTTAACTAGTATTTCTTGTCAAGGCATTTGATTAGACTTGAATAACCGAATCCTTCAATTTGATAAGTCTAACTAAGATCAGAATTAACTTAGTTTCTCTTATCCGAAATCGAAATTGACTAAACAAATGATCCCGTATTTTGTTAAGCCATAAACAATACATACAAACCAAATAAATTGACTTGCACAATTATTTCTCTTAACTGGAAGCAATTGAAACAAACATAGACATTATAGCACCGAAATTTCGTTAAGCAAAAACACTTGGTACCAAACAATAAAGAAGATATCAAACAATAAGCCAAATAAATTGACACAGTTTTTCTTAACCGGAAACAATTGAATCACATACACACACATCCATACACACATCATGGAATAAATATCAATTGTAACGAAATTTTGTTAAGCAAAAGCAAAATATATGCAATAAAATCAGGCTTTTCTTAAACAGGAAAACGATTAACTAACAAATTTGTTACCTCAGATTCCGCATCCTCTTCTCCCCAGAAAGATATATCATTAAGCACAAGTTCAAGTTAGAACTCTCCCCCATTATGTTTTCATTGTCTCGCAAGAACAACAACAAAGAGCAACCTTTACCAGAGAAAGGTTGAATCGGTTTTAACTAATGCGTGCCAATAGCAAAAGTTGAAAACCCGAAACACATATGTTTATGCTAAACACAACTCATGTAAACACAAATTGATTCAACATATTGTGACTTTTTACATATGAGTCTCAGTCGGAACACCTTATGATCCTTTGATAAAGCCTACCAACATGGGCTAGAACTTAATCCCGTTAAATCAAAAAGCCACACAAACCATAAGGGTTCAAATCATATGAGATCGAATATTAAGGTTATAAAAACTGAAATCAGACATCCCATAAACACATAGCAATAATATAAAGCATTCAAGCACAGGCTATGTAATCAGAAAACTATCACAAGAAGAATTATAAAATAATAATTTTATTCATTGATAACAGATAGTTTATTTAGAAATAGACCTTATACAATAATTGAAATAAATCAAAAACTGATGTTATATTCTTGGAAGGGATCTTTAAACAGATTTTTCAAAAACCATCTTCAATTTCCTCAAAATTTTCAGGATCCTCATCAACAGCATCCTGACTGATTTCTCGTATTCTGCACACAGTACCTTGATTATGTTCACAGGCTAAAGCATTAAACTTTTGGTTAATTTTCCGAGCATACTCCCTATTGCCGATTCCAAGTTTAATCAGCTTCCTTTGGTTACGAATAACAGTTCTTAATAATGCCGCCTGTCTGTGATGTGTTTCAATAGTACTGAGGAGGACTTGACGTAGATTGAAAATATCAATCTTAGCATCCAAACTGTTTTAGACAAGAAGATCAATCATATCTTCCTTTTCTTTTCCTTCATCCTCACTAACAGATTTCTTGAAGGAATCAACAAGATTAATAGTTTCATCAGAAGCCATTCCACTCAACGCTTTCATAATTTTAGCTTGAGATCTGGTTTGAGGATACATCCTTTAGTATAAGTTCTCAAACAAGATGAGTACATATACCAAAGAATTCTTTAACACATACCAAACATAGGTGCCAGCCTTAAATACATAATTCTGACCAGATTTGAAAAGATTTTCGCATCTCATGTGTTATTGGATCACAAATATTCTTTGGAAAGAATCGATCTTCTAGATCATGTATCTAAAAATACTTTAGACAAGAAAACTTATCCTGTTTACACAAGTTGCTGTAAGACAACTTTTCTACACATGGGGACAAATTAAGTATTTTCAGGTAGATTGTGTATACTCTCTATATTGAATAAGAGATATTAACAGGATACCAGATGCCCATATACTTGTGCTTCCTTACATCAAACGATTGGGCATTGTAAGGATACACTTTCCAACACGTTTAAGTGTTAAGGTGAGAAGATTCTTCCTCATCGAGTACCGTTTGAGTAACATCTTCTTTCTTATCTTTAGGGTCATGATCGTGTGCCCTTGTGTGGGTTTCGAATTCATCCTTTTTATCAGGAATATTTCATGATGCTATATCCTTGATTACATCTTTTGCCCAGGATGGTATGTTCTTTGAATTCGAACCCATGTGATCTTGATCTTCCTTTAAACAGATTGCAGATGTATTTTGTTCAAGACATTCTATATGTCTCCTTAAGGTATCCATTCCCTGTTGAAAATGTTTTTCTAAACACTTATCAAGATATACCTTTCGACATGTCTTTGTAAGAAGTTCTTCTATAAGGATCTTATTTCTTATTTGTGAATGCTCCAGCGATTGAGTAAGAAATTCACACTCTGAATTTTGCTGATATACTTCGTTGCACAAGGCTAATTTTTGTTCCAAATAATCTGCTAGATTATTTTGAAGACTGAGTGTTTCTTGCTTTCCTTCACAGATTCTTACACTTAATTGAACAATAAGTTCTAGAACATCATCTAGGCTGTCAATGGTTTTTCCTTCTTCTGAATAATTTTCAACAGGTTTGAAACACCTTTCTAACATTTTACGAAATTCAAAACTTGGGCAGACCAGTGAATCAAATTTCTTTTCTCTTTTAGAAACAGAAGATTTTTCACTAGTGATTGGAGTCGGATCCAAAACACGTTCCTTTAGTTTTGGTTTCATTCTTTTCTGATCAGGATCCTGATACTCAATCAAGTTATCAGTCTTAGACTTTCTTCTTGATTTTCGAAAAGACTTACGAGACCAATTTCCATTGAACTTTTCTGAGACCTTATTCTCACCATCTTGATGTACGTTAACTGAGTTCTCCATAAGTTTAGCTTTGTTTTTCTTATTTTGACTCATATCTTATAGGTTGGATCACACCAAACACAGATTTTTAGATCTTTTCGTGTTTGCCTGCTCTGATACCAATTGAAAAGATGAGGGTAACCAAATATACCACAATCTTTAAATTATCCACCTATAATTCCTCTTACCGAAAGTGATTGTCTATGGACAAAGTCGAGACAATACTACAAATCGGTATTCACACTTTGTGTGATCGTCTATGGATACGAGACCGATACAATACAACAATCAAAGTATGACTACTTGATAATAGATTCAGACTTAACCAAACTTTATAGGATCACTATCAAGTAATACGGAGTTAACGTTTGTGTAATTTACTTTAAATTATAATAACAACAATTATAATTGCGTAAAGGAAAAGTAAATGACACAGCAAGATTTTGTTAACGAGGAAACCGCAAATGCAGAAAAACCCCGGGACCTAGTCCAGAATTGAATACTCTCAGAATTAAGCCGATATACAAAATATAAACCAACTTCGTATAGTTGAGACCAAGCAACTAACCCTAGTTCACTTAGTTTCTTCAGTATCCCTGCGCTTCCGACATTCAATAAGTGCACGCACTGGAACAATTCCTTTGGATCGTATTACAAACAGTAAAGGAACAACAAATCTGTTTGGTAACAACTCTCTTGATTCTTTCAGATGAAGATATCTCAAGTCATGTGCAAAGGCTCTTCCGTTTAACAAATAAATTCCTTTGCCTGGTCAGATCAATCTACCCAACAACTACCGAAGTAGCAGAGTTTAGATTTGCAATCAATCAATATAGATTATAACAAGAAACTATAAGGTGATGCCGATCTTACACAACTAATCAATCGAATAAATCCGGTTCTAGTTGGATCCCAGACGATCAAGGTTTGTGCACACCCAAAGATATAAAAACCAAATATTCTTAAGATATACAATAAATGCCCAAATCGGTTTTCATAATTCCTAAAAATGCTTGTCCAATATTTTCCAAAATCTCTTAATAGAAAATATCCAATTAGTAAATTCACATTACCAATTTTTATTTTCTAGAGATATGCATTTAATTGCTGGTAATTAAAGCATATAAAACTAACAACCTTAATTAAAAGATTCTTAATTTATTTTGGACCGGGATCTCCTTGAGTTATTAAGGAATATCTTTGAACAATAAAAGATAAGAGTTACTGATCATGTTCAAAGTATGTTGACATCTTTTCTTTGCAAATCCTCTTTCATATTTACAATCTTGGAATCGATTATACCAAACTCCCAAACAAGTTTAGAATTGGTTCATCTGTATTGCAAGACAACTATGTGATTGATCAAATATCAATTCACTAATCATGGGTTTACGGTTTAACCAAACACAAGGATCGGTTCTACCTCAATATAGTTACTAGGACCGGTTACATCAGTTACCAGGATTGGTATAGGTGGTTCTTCTCCTTCTCTCTTTATTCCTGATGATGTTATTGATGAATGTTTAGATGAATGGCGATTCAGCTTGATTGGAAGGTTGGATTTAGTTAAGCTCAAAATGGAAATTGTTTCTGCTTCATTGAGACAACAATGGCAGCTCAAAGGTACTGTTTAGTTGATTCCTTTAGGTAAGGGTTTCTTTATTATTAAACTTGATAATGCGGAAGATAAGAGTTATGTTTGGAAAGGTTTTTGGTCTGTTGAATCACAAAATGTCAGTTTAAGAGCTTGGGATCCAAATTTTAATCCTTCTGCTCAAAAAACAACTTCATCTTTTGTTTGGGTTATATTTCCTGGATTGAGTATAGATTACTGGAAGGAAAATATTCTTTTGCAAACGGGGAAAACTTTAGGAAGAGCCATTAAAGTGGATGAAATAACTTTGAAAAGAACTGTTGGGTATTATGCTTGTGTTCTTATTGAAGGTTATATTTCCAAATCCATTCCTAACTCAATTTGGGTGAATTCAAAATATGGGAAATTTGAACAATCTGTTCACATACCTAATATCCCTAAATTTTGTAGTCATTGCAGATCTTTAGGCCATTTTATAATTGAATGTAAATCTAAAAGGAAAGAACAATCTCATTTTACTGAGAGCTTTTATACAAACCCTAAGAAACAATGGAGGCCTAAAAAAGTTCAATCTCAACAAATTGGTTTTGATATATGTGGAAATGATTCAGACTCAGTTATTGAACAAGTTATTCAAAATGTTAACAGTGGCAGTGATTTAATAGTTACTCCTAACTCTTCAAACTTACTTCAGAATGAACATACTTCAGGGAGATTTCATATCTTATAAGATAATACTGATGAATTCAATAATGATCTACAGTCTACTGATGTTTTCCCTCCTCTAGTTACTATGGAAACTCACAGAGTTATTGGTGAATCCAGTAGAATAATCAAAGAAATTCAGTGTTCTGATTCTTCTCATCAAGCAATAATTACTTATTCTCAAAGTGATCATCCTATATTTGAGGAAGATTCTAGTGACTCTGGTTCTGAAGATGGTGAAACTAAAGAGGTTAGTACTGTTGCTTTACTCCATAACAGTACTATATCTTCTCCTATTATTATATTAAGAAATAAGAATAGTAATTCTAGCATTCCCGTGGTTACTAAGAAAATTATTGCTGAAAAGAAAAAGGCTCCTGCAAAGCCTACTAAACCAACTCCTATTACTAGAAAAGACAGCAAACAAATTCAGAAAGTTTTGACTCAAAAGGGGAATTCTCCCCAGAAAAACTCTAAATGAGAATGATCTATTAGAATGTCAGAGGTATTAAGAGGACTAAGGCCAAAGACAAGCTTAAATCTTTAGTTCAACAAGTTAATTCTTCTTTAGTCTGGATTGCAGAACCAAAAATCCATTTTAATTCAAAAAATAGAATCAAACTCCCTGGAATGTATCATCAAGTAATACACAATACATGTGATCATAGGTATGGTTTTAGAAATCGTACGAGTTACGAGTTAACTCGTACGATTCGAGTCATTTTTTTGTATTTTGATTCGACTCGTGGTAGTGAATCATGTCTTCACCTAAATCGTGAAGATTCTATTTTTTTATGCGATTTAGAACTTTCACCTTTCTTAAAATTAATTACAAAATGAAAAATTTATCTAGGAATCGAACCAAAGACCTCTAGCGCCCTCGTATGAGGTCATAACCACAACACCACGTTGTGATTTTGTGAAATACATTGAAACTATATAGATTTTATAATAAAACTAGCAAATAATATGTAACCTATGTTAAATTTTTCACACAACTTGAATATTTATTAGCAAATATACGATTCAAAAATAAACCATGAATCTACGATTCACGATTCAATATATGATTCGATTCTTAAAATATGAAAAACGATTTACGTTACGATTTACGATTTCACAACCTTGATCATAGGAAAGCAAATTTATGGTTATTTTGGAATTCTTCAATATCTGCTCCTACTGTTATTTTTTCTTTTAGACAATGTATCACTGTTGAAATTGGAGGTGTTTTAGTCACTAGAGTACATGCTGGTGTACTGACCATCAATAGAAGAGAATTATGGTCAGATTTACTTCTCATTAGTAATCTCAATATACCATGGATGGTTATTGGAGATTTTAATACAATTATTTCTGCTCATGAAAAAAAAGGAGGTAGAAGTCCCCTCTCTTTAGTTGTTAATGAATTCAATGAATGGATTGATCAATGTCATCTTCTCCAAGCTCCTAAGAGTGGATTGCATTTTTCATGGTCAAATGGTAGATGTGGTAATAAAATAATTCTTTGTAATCTTGACAGAGCCTTATTCAATCTTCAATGGTTAAATACTTATAAAGGATGGAAATACCATTTATCTTCAAGAGGCATTTCTGATCATAGTTTTCTGGTGGGCACTGATATGGATATTCCTAAACCAAGTAACTCTCCTTATAGATTTAAAAAAATGTGGATTAATCATCCTGACTGTCTTCAAGTGATTAAGAACTCTTGGAAGGAAATGATGACTGGTAATGCTATATTTATCTTCATGAACAAGCTAAAGAGATTAAAAGAAATTATGAAAAAAAATGGAATTGGGAGGTTTTTGGTGATGTCCATGTGAATTTGAAGAAAGCAGAAGAAAAAGTTACTGAAACAAATATACTATCTGATGTTGATCCTACAAATTTGGAACTCCTGAACAATTATGTTACTGCTAGAGGGATTAGGGATGTGGCTGCTCAAAATTATCATATTATGCTGAGTCAAAAAGTAAGAATTAACTGGATAAAGTTTGGGGATGCGAATACAGAATTCTTTCATACTTCTATTAAGTTAAGACAAGCAAAAAATAGTATAGCTGAAATTGAAGATGAATCTGGGAATATTGTTACTAACCAACAGAACATTGCTGCTATTCTTATTGATTACCTTCAAATTAAATTTGCTGCCCAACCAGTTCATTTTGCTGAGAATTTCTTTGATGCAGTACCTCATTTAGTAACTGCTGAAGATAACAGCTTTTTGGAGCTTCTGCCTACAAAAGATGAAATCAAAAATGTTGTCTTTGAACTAAATCAAGATGGGGACCCTGGTCCTGATGGATTTTCTGGTGTTTTCTATAGAAATGCATGGGATATCATTAGTGAAGATCTTACTGCTGCTATTCAGTATTGCTGGAGCAACCAAATTCAATTCAATTTTTTTGGTGTTACTCCCAAAAGTCAAAGGAGCAAAAAAAACAAATCAGTTCAGGTCTATTGGTTTGAGCAACTTCTGTTTCAAAATCTTTACAAAGATTATCACCATAAGAATGAGTAAGTTAATGCATAAATTAATATCTACATAACAATGTGCTTTTATCAAGGGAAGAAATATACATGAACAAGTGTTATTAGCATCTGAACTAGTCAATGAAATGCAATTTACTAGAAGAGGAGGTAATGTGGGATTGAAATTGGATATCTCTCAAGCTTATGATACTATAAGTTGGGGATATCTTCTAGCTGTATTAAATAGATATGGGTTCTCTGAGAGGTTCTGCAATTGGATTATGATCCTGCTGAAGACAACTAAGATATCCATCATGTTAAATGGTGGCCCTATTGGCTACTTTGGTGTTGGAAGAGGAGTTAAACAATGTGGCCCCTTTTCTCCCATCCTTTATGTTCTTGCTGCTGATGTGCTAAGTAAAAATATACTTCACTATATTCAAGAGGGTAAAATCCAACCTATGTTCATTAAAAAAGGTATCCATCCTTCCTATCTATTTTTTGCTGATGACATCTTTATCTCCTGCAATGGTTGCAAAAAAAAAAACTCTAGTAAATCTCAAACTACTCATGGATTATCAAACTGCTTCTGATCAAGTAGTGAGTGCTGCCAAAAGTAAATATTTTGTTGATGGGACATCCAGTCTTAGGCAAATTCAGATAGCTGATTTTATGAACATGAAATTATTTCTTTCCCTGATAAATATTTTGGGGTAATGTTAGTTCAAGGAAAAATTAAAGCTGAACATCTTTGGTCTTTTGTTGAGATGCTGCAAAAAAGATTAGCCACCTGGATTGGTAAATTTCTCAACTTTCAAGCTAGATTAACTCTCATAAAGTTTGTTTTGAGTAGTATTCCCATATATAATATGTCAATCTATAAATGGCCCAAAAAAGTTATTGAAGCTTGTGAAAGAATACTAAGGAATTTTTTGTGGAGTGGTAATGCTGAAGATAAGAAGTTCATTACAATTTCATGGGATAAAGTATGTGCTCCTATTGAGGAAGGTGGATTAGGGATAAGAAGATTTGAAGACATCAATAAGGCACTTTTGATGAAACTTTTCTGATGAAGAATGGGCAAGGTTTTTCTTAGCCAAATATCAAGACAAAAATGGTTGTTGGATTTCACATTACAAAAACTCTTTTATTTGGCATGGGATTAAATGGGTTTTACAAGACTTTGAAGACAATACTAGATGGCTGGTGGGCAATGAAAAGCAGATTTCAGTTTGGAAGGATACTTGGATACTGGAATCAAGTATTATTAAATCTTACGCTGAAAATGAATACATTCAACAGAACATCCATATGAGAGTGGAAGATTTGATCATTGATAACACCTGGAATATACCAGAAGAAATGTTTAACTTTTTTTCAGCAGGAGATTTGCCTTTACTCTCTGCAGAACCTGAAATCTATCCATTTTAATCATGTGTACAGAGAAATTAATTTCTCTGCTGATTTCTTTGCTAAGAAAGGTGTCTATCTAATGAAAGGGCAGGTAATGGAGTTCTCCAGCAGGCCAACTAATATGCACAGGATGGAAGTGCCTGACAAGATTTACTACAGATTTTGAAATTTCTTTCTTTTAATGGGCTTAAGACATGTAGTCTACCTTTGCGTTTTGATTTTCAGTTTTTGGGCCTTTCAGACATGTTGTCTAATCTCTGGCTCTTTTTCTTTCTCTGTTTTTTGTAATTTTTTGATTTTAATCAATAAATTGATTTTTTTGAAAAAAAATAAAAAATAGATGCATCTGCTAGATGGTCTCATATCTTCTTATTAACAACACAAAATGTTGCGTTTGCCAGACTGCTTTCCCAAATTATTCAGTTGCGTGCCCATTTTCTGGACTTTTCTATTAAGTCCATCCGGCTTGATAGCGCTAGTGAAATTACATTTAAGGCTTTTGATGCTTATTGTATTTCAGTTATGTTGTAGGGTAAAAACTGATTATGGTGAAAATGGGGTAGATTGATGGGAAATGAGTCTAAACCCTAAACAAATGTACTGCATATGAGTACTTTAGATTCGAGAGATCAATTTGTACAATTCTGGCCTAAACCAATAAATGGTCGTCCCAGACTTGCTTCAGTCACAAAGGAAGGAGAAGGGTTGGTGTCAGGGAGGGAAGCAGAGGAACTGTTGAGATCAGAGGGGTTGACTCTGTGAGAAGTGATGGTGTATGAACATGTATCATAAGATAGAACTTGCTTGCAGGGTGTAAGCAGCATGCTCTATCAGTTCTGGATACTTGCATTGATGATTATGATTTCTTGTTTAAAAAATCTATTTATGTACAACCATGCCTATACACCCTGATCTCGTAGGAAGTGGAAGTTGTGAAGGAGTGAGAAGGTGGAAATTGTGTAAAAGTGATGAAACCGTGTCCCTATCATGGAGGGAAGACTGGTTGGTTGCACACTCATTACTCCTTCACTTGTCGACTGTCCGCATTTCCTGACGCTTTCTCATAATGGGTGCATTGCACACCGCATTGCCGTAGACCTCCAAACCAATACCCTGATAAATTTCCCCCATTTGTGACATTGTGATGTCTCGAGTGTTTTGGTAGAAAATACAACTTAGTTGAAAATGTGACTTGCATGACTAGGGTCGACCTGCATGATTTCCTCTTACCTGACTGATGAAATTAACAAGTTGTGATAGTTCATCTGTGTCAATCAGTGTTGACATGTTTGGATGAACAATTAATGTCGAATGTGGCTGTTGAGTAAGTCAAGCACTGCTTTTCATGATATCAACGAGAGGTGATGGGTGGTCATGAAAGAGTGAAGAAAAAGATATATGAGTATAAAAGTATTCACACATATGTAACATGACATATGGTGTCGTAATCGCATTAACACACCTCTTGAATGAAAAAATGAATGGAAAGTTTGTTAATGTATGGAAAAATTCGTGAAATTTCATAGTCAAAAAATTCAGATGTGAGACCCTTCACTAAAACTGTTGTACATTCTTCATGCGAACTCAGATTTGATGGTTGACCTCACCATTCTGATCAGAAGAGAATTCCTATCTTTCCTCGTGAGAAAATTAGGTTTGAGCTCGTTTAGGAGGTGAAAACATCCCGACAGTAAAAACTCTGGAAGAATTCAGTCAGTTTTCAGCCATGACCTAGCTCGCTCTTTTAAATGTATATTTTAGCTCGTTAATCCGATTGATATGATTTTTTAGTATGTTATACTAGAAAACCATACAAAACTTTTGCCATATATCTCATATGTAAATTATTTACCAATTGATCCTAGCTGTCCTTCTAGGTTGAGGAGATATGATTGGTCAGCCATCAAGAACTTGTCAGGTAAGCTTCGAGCACTCTGATTGGTTGGAATAGAAGAGGATCGACAGGTGAGCTTCGTGAGACTGATTGGTCGGTCATGGGAGGCACACGGTTTGTCATATTGGCCAGCTATTGGGAGCTTGTCAGGTAAGCTTTAAAATGGTTGGAATGAAAGAGGGGAGGCAGGTAGTCATCATGAGACCTGATTGGTCGGTTGGGAAGAGGGGTGATAGGTAGCTATTGTGAAACCTAGTTGGTCAATCAGAGTAGGAGCTAGACTAGTTAGATTGGCCGGAAAAGTTAAGTGGTCGGGATTATTACGTGACTGACTTGGGCAGTCGCGACCTAATCTAAATATAATTTAGGTATCTCGGTCAACCTACTTTGGCTAATCACTGGGGAATATGCAAGTAGGCCACGAACGACCTGATTGGTCGATTAGGAAGAATGATGACATGTAGCTATTGTGAGACCTGATTGGTCAATCACAAGATGCATGTAGCCTGTCAAATTGGTCGGCCAAGTAGCACGGTCGGACCCCTTCCATGACTGGTCAGTCACGGTTTAAACCTTAATTCCTAAGGAATTTTGTCAATTTCAACCCTAATTAAAGTTTTGTACTAACTTGATAAGGGATGGCTTGGTTCCTTGTTTGGATAGGCATAGTCTCGACCAATATGAATCGAGATATCATGCTTGTGCTAATTTTAGGGCAAAATAACTAAATTTTGTGTGTTATCACAAAATTAGGCAAAATAAGCAAATTTTGTGTGTTGGCACAAAATTGAATAAAATAAGTAAATATTGTGTGTTAACACAAAATTGTTAAATTTTCTATTCTTGCAAGTAGCATGGCGACTTCCTGGTCCTGTTGACACAACTGTGATCTCTTGATCAGGTATCCTTATGCATAACTTAATCAGGCACTTCAGTGAATCCATTTTATTCAGCTGAGAATGAACATGGATGTTAGGTAAGCTTTAGGAATTCAGTTGGGGAACGTGGCGCTAAAACATTTTGACAATCAAGTATTGTGGGAAAAATGACCATTATTTCCTTTTAGGTCAAATTTTAGTAAAATGACTATTTTACCCCTAGTATAAAACTTGATGAATATGACTTTTCACTTCGAATTATAAAATGACCATTTTTCCCCTGATATGTGAAATTACTATTTTACCCATGGTCTGAAAATTCACCCAAAATGATTGTTTTACCCTTTGTCAAAAAATCCACCATCAACAAGTTGGTATCGATATCGAGCATCCTGCAGTACATGTACATGCTCAGAATGGTTTGACTGAGTCTCTTATAAAGCATCTTCAGTTAATTTCTCGATTAATGGTTATGAGGACTAAATTACCAGTTTCCGCGTGGGAACATGCTATTTTCCATGCAGCAACTTTAGCCTGGCTTCTGCCAACTGCTAGCCATCAATATTCCCCTTTACAACTTGTTTTAGGGAACCAACCAGATATTTTGCATTTACGTGTTTTTAAATGTGTTGTTTATGTGCCTATTGCACCACCACAACGCACTAAATTTGGTCTACAACGTCGCCTTGGTATTTATGTTGGTTTTGATTCATCGTCTATTATAAGGTATTTAGAACCTTTAACAGGTGATGTTTTTACAACTAGATTTGCAGATTATAATTTTGATAAGACATTTTTCCCGCCTTTAGGAGGAGAAGGTAAGCCGTTAGAAGAACAACGTGAAATATCTTAATCCTTGCACTAATCAATCTAAAATTGAGGTGCAAAATATTATACATCTGTAAAATATTGCAAATCAAATGTCTGATGTATCTACTAGTACTGATCGAATTACAAAATCTTATGTGCCTGATAGAAATGCTCCAACTCGGATTGATATACCGACATGACAAATTGGGAGCTCAGCGGAAAACAAGTCATCAAAGCCACCCCTGAAGCGTGGACGACCAGTTGGTTCAAAAGATTTTGTCCCCCGAAAGAGGAAACCCCAATATGTCTCATCCAAAAGTAGCGCTCCTGAAGAGGCTACAGATAGTGCTCATGAAGTGACTATCAAGGAACGATCCACTTTCTCTGATGAACCTCCTGGAGAGGATAAATTCTCGGATGAGACACAAGTACCTGTAAATGAGGAAATTTCCGTAAATTACGCATGCGACAAAGAAGTGTGGGATCATAATACAATAATTATCGATGATATATTTTCATTCTCAGTAGCTACTGAAATTGCCACAGATAATGATGATATTGAACCACACTCTATAGAGGAATGCTGACAAAGAGACGATTGGCATAAATGGAAAGTGGCAATTCAAGATGAATTGGAATCTCTCTCCAAATGCAATGTTTTTGGGGCCCATACAAATACCATAAAATGTGAATCATGTAGATTACAAATGGGTGTTTGTGAAAAAGCGTAACGAGAGAAATGAAGTCGTTTGCTATACATTTTAAATGGTTTCCTGCAGAAACATGGGATTGACTATAAAGAGACATACTCCCCAGTTATAGATGCAATTACCTTTCGGTATTTAATTAGTCTGGCAGTCTCTGAAAGGTTTGACATGCATCTAATGGACGTGGTCACTGCATATCTATATGGAAAGCTGGATGCAAATATTTATATGAACCTTCCGGAAGGGTTCAGGTTAACTGAAGGAAAACCACGTCATATGTATTCACTAAAATAAAATAGAGATCTGTACGGATTAAAACGATCCGGGCGAATGTGGTATAATCGCCTTAGTGAATACCTTATAAAAGAGGGATATGTAAACAATCCTATTTGCCCTTGTCTATTTATTTAAAGGACGGAATATAGAACTGCAATAATAGTTTATATGTGGATGCTATCAATTTGATTGGAACTCCCGATGAGCTCTTCAAAACAATTGAATGCTTAAATAAGCAATTTTGTCTTGACCTACAACTTGAGCATTATGAGAGCAGAATTCTTGTCCATCAATCCACTTACACAAAGAAAAATTATAAGCCTTTTAAGATGGATGAAGCATATCTGCTTAGCACCCCAATGGTTGTTAGATCTCTTGACCCTATAAGAATCCATTTCGTCCTAAAGAGGAGAATGAAGCACCCCTTGGTCTAGAAGTGCAATACTTGAGTGCAATTGGGGATTTTTTTTATAGTTAGCTCAATGTACTAGGCCTGAGATTTCCTTTGCAATAAACTTGTTATCCAGGTATAGTTCTGCGCCAAAGAAACGACAATGGACAAGGGTAAAACAGATTTTTCGTTACCTTCGCGGTACTATTGACATGAGTTTGTTTTACTCTAAAGATTCTTTAGCCTGTTCATAGATAAAAGGGTATACAGATGTTGGATATCTATCATATCTGCATAAAGGAATCTCACAGACAGGGTACGTTTTTACCAACGGTGGTACTGCAATTTCATGGCGTTCTTGTAAGCAAAGCATTCCAGCTACTTCCTCAAATCACTCCGAAATAATTTCCCTCCACGAAACAAGTAGAAAATGTGAGTGGCTGCGGTTATTAATTGAGCACATCATAAGCTCTTGCGGTCTTACCTCCATTATTACTTCACCAACAATAATTTGTGAAGGCAATTCAGCATGTATAACACAAATAAAAGAAGGCTATATCAAGGGTGATAGAATGAAGCATATTTCGCCAAAGTTATTTTATTCTCACTACCTCCAGAAGAACAACGAGATTGATATCCACAAGTTACAATCTTGTGATAATTATGCTGATCTATTCACCAAGTCTCTGCCGACAGAAGTTTTCCGCAAGTTGGTATATGGAACCGAAATGCGCCATATGTACAAGCAACAAATTAACGAAGGTTTCGTTCAGGGGGATTTTTGTTATGGACTTTAATGCGTTGTACACTTTTTCATTCGGCAAAGTTTTGTCCTACTGGTATTTCCTTGTCAAAGTTTTGTTGTACTCTTTTTCCTTTATCCGGATTTTCTCCCATTAAGTTTTACTGGCGAGGTTTTAATGAGGCAACACTCTTGGAATGGTGATCTAGGGGAGTGTTATGTAAATATGATTTATTTAAGGCCCACCATGAATTATCGAGAATAGCCTGGAGGGTTCATTCACCTCCTTTGACCGTGTCCATAACAATCCAGTGAAAACCGGATAAATTTCACGGTTAAGAAAAATCGACTCTATTAGGATAAACTTAAACATCTTAATAGTTAAGTAAAAACTAAAATGTAAACACGTGTACCTTACCAAATCGATACTGCTGGCTATAAATAGCCCTTCCATTATTCGTATGCGGACGTAACAGAAACTTAAGAAGCAATAAGAGTCTCTTCTTACTATACGCACACTTTCTTTTAGAGTTAGTAATACGTGGGAGTTGGTTATTAGATAATCCTGGAGGTTGAAAACATTGATCATTAAAATTCTGAGATGGTTTTACAATTATAATATGATTCATATTTATAGGATTATTAGGATGATCAAGTAAACCATAATGGATAACAACTACTTATCTTGACTAAGTTCAACTTATATTGTTACTGACTTGGTCTTTTGGTACATACACCGTATATTCCAATAGCCGTCCTCAAGTTGGACATGAGGGGAATTAAACTGTTCAACTTGAACTGTTGTTGAGAAGATGGCTGCAGGCAGTCTTTATTATCTTTTTCTTTTCATTTATACGATCTTCACTAACGCTGCACATAGCCCGATACGGTCCGGGTTTCCTATGAACACGGTAGCTATACCTCATATTGACCGGTTCCCATATATGAGTACATGTACCTGTAAGACCATGTACCGCGTTTTTACCCACTGCAGTTATGTAATCATCTCCATCTAAACCCATTGATACTCAAAAGATGTCCCAGACTCCAAATCAATTACAATGAATGAATCAAGTTAAGAGATGAGTTTGATCAAGTATTGAATCGCAATGAAATTTACACTTTTATGTGTACTCAACAAAATCAAGAGATAACAAATGTACGAGACTATTCTAATTAATTCAAAGAGATAACAAAATCAAGACATCCAATTAGATCTCCTCTTTGGAGGCCATTATCTACTGCCCTAGATGAACAATAGTAGTTACACCTTTAATTTGAATTCGATACACATATGTCCTCATCTCAAGAACACCACAGATCCATCTCCACCTGAATTAAATTTCAATTTCATACACAACCCCACCTGTATTTCCTTATTGACTTCAAATTCGTAGTCAAAACCTTCAATTCTTTCTTTCCCGCCCTTGAATACTCATTCCACCTACCTGCAACAACACCATTTTTCTATTGCAGCAACAAGCGAGTATCAACAAACCCCAAATCTTCATTGTTGCTTTCTAATTCAACTTCTCGAGCTTCTCCGTCCCTAATTTCTTCTATTATTCATCACGATTAACAACAAGAAGATTCATTTCTCAACTTCAATTCCTGTTCATACCAAATTTAATATCTCAATTAGACAGTCAAATACAAATCTTCCAGAAATAGAATCACAAACACTAACATGCGATTAAAGTTTAGAGATGGTGAAGAACATGAAAAAGTGAATATAGATCTAAAATCAAACCTAACTCAGAGATGGTGATAGAGAGACGAGACTCGGCTGCTCTCCAAAGAAAAAAAAGAAAAAGAAGAAATCGACAGATATAATACGTCTCTCAAAACCTAAGATGGACGGCTAAGATTAAATTCTAATTAAAAGATCAACGGCTGATATTTACCGAGTTATTTGGTCCAGTACAGGCTGGGAATCTTTAGGAACTGAGTACCTGTATCGGTTCTACACCGGTTCCCTATTCCACTACTTGCACATGTACCCTTGTTCTGGTCCTGTTTTTTCGGTTCTAAGCCGGTACATGTGCAGCCTTAGTCTTCACACTTTTGATCATAATCATAGAAACTAATAATCCATTGCATAGTTAAAAACCAAAGTATCCCACTGACGTGTAAAACCAAATTGTCAGTGATCACCAACAAGTCTTCATTGTAGCAAACATGTTAATCCACTATTTGGTATTGCGGTGATATGGCTGCGAACTAATGAAGGTGAAAACATAGAAACACATTATGCGAGAGGACCACCATTTACGTTATCATCTTAGACAGACTAAAACGGTTGAATAAAAAATTAGTGGAATTGATTTATACACGTGTGTGAGAAATATTTGTAGCTAAAACAAATGACGACATACAAAACATTTCCGACGAAAAACATTAATTGATTGGATATATTCCGTAAATCCATTGGAAAATAAAAAAGATGCATGTCCGATGAAATGGTTCTTGCTATCTGCTCCAATAATGAATCATTTTATTGGTTTATCTGAATAACTAACTAAAATTAAAATAGATAGACCTTTCTCTTCGTCTCAAGTCGATGGATCTTCTCAATTGAAAGATCTCTTATATGGCTAATACACATTCAAGTTGACCGAGCCTGCTAATTCTACATGTTTTGTTCCGAAGCAAAGATATCCACGGGAACGGTTCGTCCTATTCAGATATTCACACGACCAAGAGGTACTGGATTTTCTTGCCCTGAAAGTACATTCGGAATAAGAAAATAATTTTTGAAGTAAAACAAATTCAGCGAAATCTGCTTGACAACTCATAGTGAGGAATTGCTGGATTTGACTACTATAAAAATACTGAGAAATATTGGTCGGACTAACGTAGTATCAACAAATATTTCAAAATTATTGAATATTGCATTGAAATGCCAAGGATTCCAGAATAAAAGGAATATCCGCAAAATAAAATGATGATAATTAAAATAAAATTATTTACCCAAAAATTTAACATGAGATCCTAAAAAATTAATTTAGGAATTAATAGTTTAATTATCCAAGGATGGAAACAATATTGGACAAAGAAACCCTAAAGAAAATTAGATCGTCATCGAAGGTCGAGTAGATTAGCACATGAAAAGAGGAAATACATGTGAAAATTATAATCGGAAGAGAGACGCAATATTTGCAAAACCAACTGATAAAGGCAGCATTCAAATGATGAACTAGTTAGATTAACTAGTTGTTTTTGATGTCGATAAAAAAAAATTGTTTGGAAGAAAGATCATTACAAAGTCAACAAAAGCTTTGCTATATAACTTTGACGGATATAGATGAATACTGTAATGTTCAGTAGTCAAACAAAAAAATTTGTGACATCAACAGAAATAACGTCCATCAACAATATCAATGTTGAAGATCATGATTGCAAACCAAACATTAGTATCTTCTTCTTGGTCAATGACGACAAGAATAAACATCTTTGGTAACGATATGTAACAGTAGTAAGGTTATCAATAAAGTGATTTATCGATTGTACTATTACAGTACCAAAGTTTGAATACTATATTTAAAAATTATAATAAAAATGGATCTGATTATCATTGAAAACTTGAAATCATAATCAAATGAAGATGAAAGCAGTAGAGGATTATTGGTATCATCACATTCTTTTGAAAGGGGTTAAAGAAAACCTATGATGATTAAGAGGAAGAACATCGATAACACAAGATGTTAAGCTAAGAGACTGAATTTGATTGACGATGGTCATAAAAACAGGTAGATCAAAGAGCTGTGATATAGGCCACTTGTTGACAAAGATGAATTGGATATTAAAGAATAAATTAGCTAATGGGAGCGTAAAGCATTAGATCTTTGATACAAAATAACAAAGAAAAGAATCTGTATAGTGGATAAAACTCAATACAATAAAAGAAAATTGCGGAAGAGATTGTTCATGATCACAGAGAACAATAAAATAAACTAATGATGTTGGAGAAAATAATGAAAAAAAAAAAATCAACGTCATTAATAACAAAAAAAGGCAAGGATCTTTTCCTGCTCTATACCATATTAGATTTATGATGAGAGTAAGTGTTAGAGCACTTCTCGGTCGAACTCGCAAGCGTTGCTATCTCAAGCTTGTTTGTCAAGTTTAGGTGATCAAAACTATAAGTCTTGGTTTCTAGTCTTGATTTCTCATATTAGGATAGAATGTGTAGTTGAGCTTTAGACTTCACGGCGTTCATCGATTAAAGACGAAGATCTACTGAGGAGAGCTTGGAGGAACTTCATCAACAAAAGGTATGTGGATACTAAAACTTATCTATCACTCAGAAGTCTATTCTATTCTATCTCCTATTGAGACTAAGCCGTATATCTATATAGACTTTTACATATACACATTTGATATTTCGAGCTGAGTTTAACTCGCTTATATCTTTCTCGAAATATGTGTTGGAAGCTTTTTTCTTTAGCCACGTTCATCATTATTCTTGGCGAATTTAGTTGGAAACAATTTATTTGTTGGAAACCAAATAATAAGTCAAAAGATGATCATGTAAAAATTACCTTGAAACATCTTACATGATTTGTGTGAGACAGTCATTTGATGTCGACTCAGAATGTTTCGTATTGATCATTCGATCACTTGAAAATTACTTATAAGCTAATAGTTTGTGTGAGACAGCTATTGTCGTCTTCTAAGGATGTTTCAATGATTGAAATGGGAGTTTAGAACAATTAACCATTGTCTGGATATAACACAATATGCATACCAGTATGCAAACTGTTGTGGTATGATTCAGGTCCGGAAACCAAGTTTTAATACCAGTATGCGAACGGTTTTAACTGTTAAAGTCCGGGAACCAAGTATGCATACCAGTATGCGAACGGTTCTACCTGAGTTAGGTCTGGAACGACAGTATGCATACCCGTTTGCGAACTGTCGGACAAGACCAAAGTCCGGAACTTAAGTTTGCGTACCCGTTTGCAAACTGAATTGGTTAAAGTTATAAAATCGGTTAAGTATGATATCATACTCATGAACAAATACATTAATAAATTAAGGAATGCAATCTTTGCAAACCGTGGCTTAATGTTCATGAATTGAGTCTTGAATAAGTACTTTGTACAATCATGAATCAAATCTGATTTTGTTTCATTCGTGTCTTGTATACTTCTATGAAAATATAAACAATTGAACAACTCTATGAGTAACACAATTAGATTCATTTGATTATCATTTGATCTAGAAGTGTTAGATGAGTGTGGTTAATACAAAAGTGTTCATATGGCTAATTTCGGTTAACTGTTATTGAGCCGACTCAATATACACTTTTAGGTACCGTTACCCATATCTAAATGAAGGTATATTTCATTTATGTGTAACAAGCTAAGACCATCTAACAGTGGAGAGATATTGTTGTGGTTTTAAGCAAACTTAGCTTGAATCTTAAATCAGGGTTTCATCTAACGGTGAATATTGATTGCTTTGTTTTAAAGCTATCAAACCCTGATTTGAAGACTATATAAGGGATAACTCTAGCAACTGGAAAACCTAATCCCCACACCTTATGTGTAATACTAGTTGTGACTAGAGTCGATTCTCCTTTAACCTATGTTTTTCCTAAAACCATTATAGGTTAACGACTTAAAGACTTCATTGGGATTCCGAAGCCAGACCCAACTATTTTCTCCGTAGTTGCGTGTTCTGATCTTACTTGTTCTATCGTATTGAGTACTATCTTCTCTAAGATTGGCTCGAGATTTATCTCCGATAGGTAAGATATAAAAAGTAATCACAAAGCTCTTCGTCTCATTCTTTGTGATTCCACAATAACTTGTTTTACTACCATATAGTTAAGTTATAGTGAGGTGATTGATATTTCTAGGCTGCTCCTCGGGAATATAAGACCGGATTATCAATTGGTTCATGTTCACCTTGATTTATCAAAATACGGAACAAAAACTTCATAGGTATTTCTGTGGGAGACAAATTTATCTATCAGAATAGACTTTTCTGTGGGAGACAGATTTGTTTATAAAGTCTTCGACTTTGGGTCGTAGCAACTCTTAGTTATGGGTGAGATCAACTAAGGGAATCAAGTGCGTAGAGTCCTACTAGGAGTCAAAGGCGTAAGGAACGCGATTGTACCTTAATCGGTGTGAGACTTGGTTAGGGCTCAGCTACATTCCAGTCCGAAGTTAACTTGTAGTAGGCTAGTGTCTGTATCGGCTTAATATAGTGTGGTGTTCAAATCTGGACTAGGTCCCGGGGTTTTTCTGCATTTGCGGTTTCTGGTGTCTGTGTTAGACTAGAAATTGATAGTTTTTTTCTTCTTTGAAATTGATAGTTTTTTGTTTTTTTTGATCAAAATATTGATTGTAGGTTAAGAATTCTAAAGGGATTTTGATTAGTAGGTTCAGTTTAAACACGGTTTTATAGTAATGGATTCGTATAATAATTTCTTATTTACGGGATTAGATAGTAAGTGTAATCCTACACTATGTTACAACTAATAGTTTAAGATTAGAGGCTGGAGTGTGGTTGTAATGAAAAGGTGAAGTTAAACTATCACAATTCATACAAGGATTTCAATGATGCATTGAAGGTAATGTGTGATTCATATTTTTAATTGGATAAGAGTTTTGAAGTCCATTACACACGTAGGAAGCTCTGTACAGTTTGAATGAAAAATTGATGATTTTTGTGTATTAGTGGTGAAATAAATTTGGTATTGTGTTTTGGATGCAGAAAGGTGACGAGGCTATCAATTGCACAAGTGCTTACTGTGATTTCGATGAAGTAGAAATCTGCATTCAAATTATGCAAAGAAGAACATGTAGATTTTTCCTTTGAAATTTAGGCCAATGAATACTCATTGTTGCACGAGAATTACATTGTTGCTCTTAATACAACGTTGTTGCTAAGTTGTGACCGAATGCAATTTCTAATGAGAGACTGATCACGGGGAAGCAAGGCCAGTGTCTGATGTGAATTTTAGTTGTAGTAAAAAGAGGGATTCGATTCTCGAACTTGTGAAGGATAACTTTAGACTTAAATTCAAAACTAAATAGAAAAATCACTAAAAATTATAGCAAACACTGACAAAGTTGATATCAATATTAAAAGAACACTGAGACTAAGATTCCACTATTTTCCAAGTTCAAAGTGATTTTATCTAGTATTTATATTTATTCAATTTTTGCGTTTAATTTGATTCTAAGCTATTGCAACATGTAGATTTTCAAAATAACAAGTGTAAATCCAAAGTATAAAGCATCAAGAACCTATGGCTAAGCATGCTCTATCAAAAGAAATAACAATTGCTTAACAAAAATCATTCAAACAATTATAAATCAAGGAAAATAATCATAAAAATAATTGAAATAAAATAAATAAAATAGAATATACCACTTTTTGTTGGAAAAATAGCTTCCTCTATCGCCTCAGCAATGGGGTTTAGCTCCTCATATTAATCATAATCTCAAAATACATGTTTATGGCTCAAAAGTTGATTAAAAGGGAGAAAAGTGTTAAAACAGCGGATTCTGCAGTTGCTGAAGGTCTAAAACAGAAGTCGGAATTGTTGCTGAAAGGCGTCGGTGACTGCAGGAAGATGCGATCGTACCTCGTTGTCACTGAAAATAAGTCTGCCTCTGCAACTGACTCTGAGGGTCTTATGTTCTTCGTGTTCTTCTTCTTCACAGCAGCAGAAAAGTTTCTGTACTCGACTCCAGTTGATTTTTTTTCGCTTCTCTAAGGCTCTAAACTTCTCCAAAGTGTTCGTAACTCTTCCTTAGCCTCTCTAGAGCTTATATATACCTTACAGCTCGGTTTAAACTCGATCAAAATCTCTTTTTCTTCCCCAAAAATAAAATTTTCTTCTCGGCCAAGTTTTGGATATTCTAACCTGTTTAATCACTTCACCTCCTTCCTGAATTATCCAAACTATCCTCTTATGCTTCTACAAACAAATCCTTGCAAAATATAGCATGTAACTTCTAAATATAATTCAAAACTTTGTCTGTTTCCATTTTTATTTATTTTTCCCTGTTTTATCAAAACCCGATCATTCAGCCCATTCTAATCGATATAAACAGATGTACCAACCTTGTTTACTCCATTCAAGTTCATCCCAACTTAGTTTGGCGATTGAATCTCGATAAAACACTTCCAAAAATCGATCCAAAACTTGCCAGGAAGTTACGCAGGTGACTTTTGGTTTTCCCGCCAAAACAAAATTTCAAACGAAGGGGATGACCTCCCCTTATCCAATCCCGGTCTGTGCTTAGCAGCTGCCTGGAAATGGGTTACCCCTTATCCAAAGTGAGAGTCCGAATAGGAAATGTCCTCCCAGGGGCCTTTAACAACTTTTCGAGCCAATTTTGCCGCAAAAGCCTATTTTTCCAAAAACACCTACAAGGGATAAAATACCAAAATTAGTACAAAAATGGGTACTAACACTATACATAAAAGAGATGAAAATAGACACATAAATGCGTCTATCTAAAAAGCCAAGAGACAAGGTTCTCTCTATTCTTATTCTTTCAGTTTGTTGAATTATATGCACTTTGGATCACAAATGTAAGTGACATTTAAAACACAATGTTAACATATTATTGGTGGAACCGTGAATGAAAACCGATGCACCTTAGTCAAGGTCACTCATATCGGATCAGAGACTTCATTAACCCAGATAGTTCAACTAGTGGGAGATTAAAATCCAGGGTCTTTGTTCATGTGGTAAGTTCGTTATTTTTTTGGCTTTGTTTATGTTTTCGGCTTCCCACAGCGAGCGGTCATCTAGTAAGAGTAAGGGTTATAGGTAGTGTCACTCCTTCATTTGTGAACTACCAATTCGCTCTAATTAGAGGCCATTATGGATCACTACCACCCCACTTCCACCCCTAACTCGTTCACACACTCGTTCAGTTGAACGAGTGGTTGGTAGTGTAACACTAGACGGGGGATTATACCCCGTCTGGAAAAATAAAGCTACACGGGGGACAGTCCCCCGTGTATAGATTTGTTCTGGTTTGGACGGGGAGTGTCCCTCGTTTGATAGGTTTTCTAGATATAAACGGGAGATAGTCTCCCATTTGAGTTGTTTTCTAGGTTTTCCAAGTATGTTATTTCTTGCATCAGAGACGAGCTCCACCATTTTTGGGGAGAAGCTTCGTGAACTGGTTGAAGAGCGGCTGGACTTTTATGATAAGGGCATTGCCCCTTGCAAGAATGTTGATGTGATGAAAGCTGCCATTATTCAGAATGAAGGTAATGAGGTTTATTTGCTTATATGCTTGAAGTTAGAGTTAAGAGGATTAGGGATACAAATATGAATATGAATCCTGTGTATGATACAAAAATAAATTAGGGACAAATCAAAACTGGGTATGATTACAAATCATAATTTTTGAATATGCATGTTCCGTTGTTTGTGGTGCTCTCCCAAGTCACATATATACAATTTCTAATCAACCTAATTTGAGCTTGATGTTCTTCCACTTTTTAACATATGGGGAAAAGATAGATATTGAAGTTGGATCTGTTGATTTATTTATTTTCTGGACGGGGGACAGTCCCTTATCTGGTTTCAATTTTTTTTTTTACATAGGAAACGATCTTCCGTGTACTGTTTCTTTTCCTTTTGCCCATAGTGGGGTCACTCGTTCATTTGAATGAGTCCTCCTTCGTATGAAAGAGTTCGTCTCTAAAGGGCATTTGTGAAAGATCTTAAGGGTGTTCTAAAGTAAATTATCAAATGGAACAAGAAGTAGATGCCACTGTTCCGGTTTGGTTTTAGCAAAATTGAAACTGGATTATACGGATCAAGCAAAGTCAAAACCGGTTTATTTACCGCATGCTCCAGTTCCGTGTCGTTTAATGGACAAGATTGTCATTACAAAATTTGTCTGCCATTTCCAAATTTGAATTTCGAAAAACAAGAATATAGTAATTAATAAAAAATCTAAAAGCAAACAGAACGGTCTAAAAATTTGAATTCGACCCTAAAACCTATCCTTTCCTGTTCCCTTTTCATTCTCATTTCCCTATCTCTCTCTTCAACTTCTCACAGACTCTCTCTCTCTCTCTTTCTCTTTAGCCGTAACCCTTCGTTTTCCTTGAACACACAATCGCATCAACTATTTGTTGAAAGGACTAACTGTAAAACCCTAGATTTAAAAAAAATGCGGATTTCTGAAGCAGCTACTGCTCTCAAAAGCAGATTTGGATTTCATGAACCTTCTTCAGATACAGATTTAATCAAGAGTTCCCCTTTCTTGAAATCATCTTTCAAAGAAAATAACCTTGTATATTCTACTCCTTCTTCTTCTTCAGTAAGCAATTTTGGTGAAAGAGATGATCATGTAGGAGTTATTCAGAGATCGTCCAGCCTTAATTTTGAGTTACAAGAAGATCCTTCTTTCTGGAAAGATCACAATGTTCAGGTACTTTTAAAGATCTATTTTATTCTCTGATTTTATTTATTTTTTCAATTTCTAGGTTTTTGTCCTGTGTCTGAAATTAGGTCAAATTTTTCTTCATTATTTTTTTTTTCAAATTAATTCTTGTTTTTTGACCTAGATTTTGGATAGTATCCGTGACTACACTGATAGATTTAAATTACAAATCTCTACATGGTTTTTGTGCAGGTTGTTATTAGAATACGTCCTCTTAGCAATTCTGAAATATCAATCCAAGGCCTAAACAAATGTGTTAGGCAGGAGAGTAATCAGACTATTACTTGGACAGGGCATCCAGAGTCTCGTTATACATTTGATCTTGTTGCAGATGAGAATGTCACCCAGGTAGGCTTTGACCTTTTATTGATGATTAATGTGTTTTACTGTCATAGTATGGATCTCATTATAGTATTGTAACAGGAAAATCTGTTCAATGTGGCTGGATTGCCAATGGTTGAGAATTGTATGGGAGGTTACAACAGCTGCATGTTTGCATATGGACAAGTGAGTTATTAAATTGCTGCACAAATAAGTGGTTTTATGTTTATTTGCTCTACTTGTTAGAGTTTATAATAATCAAACCTTAATTGTTTGGTGATTAATTTTGTTGAACATTCATACTTCTCTTTATAGACTGTAGCCTAAAGGTTTAACTAATTTTTCTTTACAGACTGGGAGTGGTAAGACACACACCATGATGGGCGACATTGATGGAGGTACTCGACGACATAGTGTTAATTGTGGTATGACACCAAGAGTTTTTGAACACTTGTTCACAAGAATCCAAAAGGTATGAGTTATTCTATATACTTGTAACATATGAAATTGAAAATCTATTCCACCTTTTATGTTTTTGCTCAAGTGTTTCAAGTTCTATCTTCAGTGGTTTTTATGTAATCGTGTTGGATTTTGTTTCATAGGATAAAGAGGCTCGCAGAGATGAAAAGCTGAGATTTACTTGCAAGTGTTCATTTTTGGAGATATACAATGAGCAGATTTTAGATCTTTTAGACCCATCATCAGCTAATTTACAGGTAATAAACAATAACTTGCTTGTATGCGTCTTTTTCCATCAACCATATCTCTCCAGATCATTCTTGTGTATTTGTTTGTGCTCTTCAACAGAACACTGCTTAGGATTCTTTTAATATCTTATGCTTTTAACTCTTTCAGCTGAATTTTATAAGGAATGACGAGACTCTAAAATTTGTTCCATCATCTTTCCTGTACGAATTTAATTTAATTTTTTCTATTTTAGTTGAAATTTTGGTTTATATTCTTTCAGATTAGAGAAGATTCCAAGAAAGGTGTTTATGTGGAGAATCTGAAGGAGATGGAAGTTACTTGTGCACGGGATGTTATTCAACTCCTTGTTCAGGTATATATTAACCTTCTTTTTGCTCTACAGTAGACAGTTGTTACATGATTATTTGCCGTCCGGGTTGGAGATTAGTTACTGGTTTATGCATTGCACCCTCAGCATTTCTAATGTACCTTCATTCAGCTTGATTAATTCCCGCTGAAATAATAAGTGTATGACAAATAACATATATAGTATTATCTGTTGCTAATGATTGAAGCATTGACTGAGCAGTGAGTAATTAAGAATGATTATGCTCATGTTTGCAGGGAACTACTAACAGAAAGGTGGCTGCCACAAACATGAACCATGCAAGTAGTCGTTCTCATAGTGTTTTCACATGTATAATTGAGAGTAAGGTGGGTATATGTCACCAACAACAACAACTAAAGCTTACATATTTTGGGGGTTTATTTTATAATCATATGATATGAACGGTTTTTGTTTTTTTATGCAGTGGGAGGTTCAAGGTGTTACTCACCATCGATTTGCACGGCTTAATCTTGTGGATTTGGCTGGTTCAGAGAGGTAATACCTGTATAATATTCCATAACCAATATTAAGAGGATACCTATTCAGAAAATTAAAAAGTAGAATAACAGTAGTTTCTCTCTATATCTTTTTGATCATAAAGGCATGGTTGACTTGTAGGCAAAAGAGCTCTGGTGCTGAAGGTGAGCGCCTAAAAGAAGCCACAAACATCAACAAGTCGCTTTCGACCTTGGGGTTTGTCCACTATTGCCATATTTGATGTGTCAAGTGGTTTTACCTTACGTAGACGTGTCTGTGCATTTGTAAGAAGTTCTAATTGAGTTTGTTTGGTGACTTGCAGGCTGGTAATTATGAATCTAGTAAACATCTCCAATGGGAAGTCACTTCATGTCCCTTACCGTGATTCGAAGCTCACATTTTTGCTTCAGGTAGACAATCCATTGAAAATGCTAATGTTGTTTCCACTAGATGTATCTTATTACTATGATATACTGTGCAAGTGTACCCTTGCTATCAATGAAATTCTTAAATTCTTATTTTTTGGTGACATAAGATTGAGGTTCCGACAGAAAGTGTAAATAAGTTAAATACTTGCAATATCCTCGACTGTTGCACGGAAAAAGGAACAAATAGCCTTGACTGTATTGTGTAAGCAGGACATGTTAACATGTTTCTAAATATCAATGCCACTTTTGTCCAGGACTCACTTGGTGGGAATTCAAAAACAACAATAATCGCCAATATAAGTCCTGCTAATTGGTCAGTGATTCATCTGACCAGTTATTTTTTCTTTTGTTAATTTCTCCAAGTGTCTTTGTATTTACAATTACCTTACCTCGATGTTCTTAGTTTATTCTTTTTATCTTCTCTGGCTTTACGCAGTAACTCACTGGAGACTCTGGGCACATTGAAATTTGCACAACGTGCTAAATTTATCAAGAACAATGTATGTGTGATTCGCTTTTCCGCTTATACATCTACCCTCCTCATGCTGTGTAATTGTTTACTGGAAGAGATAAAATGAATCATTATACCTGATGCTTTAACTGCTATTATTGTCCATTTCCGCAGGCAATAGTGAATGAAGATGCATCTGGAGATGTGCTTACCATGCGTATCCAAATTCAACAACTCAAGGTATTGATTACATCCGTTTTCGTTTTTCATCGTTTTCCTTATTTAAGTACTGGATTGCTATGATATCTATTGGGTGTCAGATTAATAGTTCACTAAAACTTCTGGCTTACTTGATATGATCATTTCAAAATTACATTCTCTAGTATTTGATCATCCTAAGTGGCCTTCCTGTTGCTATTATATCTTTCATGTATACATTGGATCATATCAAAAACTTTGACAGTGACCTTTAATACTTGAGCGGTTAGTCTTCTAATGGCACATTATTAGGTGACATTTCATTTATTTAATTTACCAAATTTACCATGCTTTCTTACGTCCTATTGTTTGACTTAAGATATTGTAGCTCATTTCTGATTTTGGTTTATATACAGAAAGAGGTAAACCAACTGCGGAGCTTGGTTAACGGAGGAATTGAGAACCAGGAAGTTGATTTTCCGAGTGTCTCCTTTCCGGGATCTCCAGGTTCCTTTAAGTGGGAAGGATTGCAGGGATCATTTAGTCCACTAACGTGTGATAGAAAGAAACCTCGTGTATGGGTTCAACCACTCTTAAATTTGTTGGTGCTGCCTTATCCCCTAAAATATTAACATCTGGTTAAAATGTTACAGAATAAGGAGTTTGAAGCTGCTCTGGTTGTGGCCTTCAGGAGGGAAAAGGAGAAACAAATAGCAATGCAGTCACTGGCTGCTGAAAATCAGGCAGCAATGCAATTGGTGAGAGAGCTGACTTCATATCTTGCATGATAAAATCTAGCTTGTTCTTTTCTTTTTTCAGGAAATTGTTGCTGAAAGATTTGGGTTCCATCTACTTTGAACAGGCCAAACGAAGAGAAGACGAGATAAAGAATCTGAAAATGCGGCTTCGGTTTCGCGAGGCCGGAATTAAAAGGTTGGAGGCAGTTGCATCTGGGAAGATCTCAGCTGAGGTGCATCTCTTACAGGAAAAGGAGGAATATCTGAAAGAGATAGAGGTTCTCCATAACCAGGTGGATAGGAACCTTGAAGTGACTAGATTTGCAATGGAAAATCTTCGTTTGAAAGAAGAAGTCAGAAGGCATGTGTTTCTTTCTTCCATTCAATCTGAGTGGATAGGAACTTCAAATTGTTACTCCATGCACTAAAAATTATGCTAGTCTAGTAATCAGCCTGCAATTGTATTTTATCGACTGCAAAAAGAAAGGAAAGCTTTGTTAGGTTAGAATGGAAAAAGATATTTCGAGGAGACGTTTCTTAGATAACACACATGCACTTTTATGCAAGTCTATTAGAAGTCGTTTACACTTAAGCATGTTTCTCAATTTAATTGAAATCATTGATAGAAACTGTGACAAATCTTCTTATCTCAGTGTTGAACTTATGATATTCCAGATTAAAGAGTTTTTCTGAGGAGGGAGAGCGCGAGATGATGAGTGAACAAATCATGATACTACAGAATAAGGTATTCGGTGGGTCAGAATTGATATTTGTCATTAGTTTGTATACCTTTCATTTTTATTTATTCCACTCTTTGTGCTTATATCATGTATAAATTGCAGTTGCTAGAAGCATTAGATTGGAAGCTTATGCATGAATCTGAATCTTCGATGAACCAGGTAGACAACATGCTTCTTTTGATGTTTTGGATTAAACGATTTTATCTGGTTAACTGAAATTCTGAATCTGTTTCTTCATTCAGAAAGGAAATTCTAGTCTTGCCAGCTTTGAGGATAGTTTGCTGACTTCTAGTCAGGTATGAAAGCCAACTTGATTCCAAGCATGATTATATTATAGATGCAGTTAAATAAGAGAGCTTGATTAGTTGATTTACTTGAGCATCTTCAGAATATGCCGGTTTCCTCTTTTAGGGTGATGACTGGTATTCTGCAGATACAGTCACAAAGTTTCTAGCTATTGGTAGCTGTTTAAACACCCTTTTAGTGTCTAATGTTTTTCTTTTGTATGTTAACTACTAGGATCCCGCATCATCTTGGGGTTCTTCCATGAGCGCAGAGAATGAATTCCTTCGTATTCAGGTGATTTTTGCTTCTCCGGACATGATTTTCAACTATTTTTGTCTTGTTTAGCTGGTTTCAAGTTTGTTTCTACTTTAAATCAATTTCAATAACGTATAGCTGAGTTTCTTGATTTTGCAGGCTATACAAAACCAGAGCGAAGTTGAAACACTGCACAAGAAACTAGATTCCTGCCTTAAAGAAAAAGAAAATTTGCAGAGGTTCTTGTTTTTTTTTTATCTTTCAAACTTATTTCCTTCCCAGATCATTGAAGCTCCTGTGCGATATCCCTTGACTACTCTAACATAATATGGAACTGTTTTGAAACCTTGCAGTCAGATTGATGATTTAGTAAGAGACCTAGAGAATGAAAAAAGAAGAGCTAGTAATATGGAGGAAGAAGCAAGGAAAAACCTTCCTGTTGGTGCTTCTGATGATCAGATGGAGCTTAAAACCATGGTTGACGCAATTTCAGCTGCAAGTGAACGAGAAGCTGAAGCTCATGAAACGGCAATTATCCTGGCTAAGGAGAATGACGAACTTCGGATGAAGCTAAAGGTTTTTATCGAGGACAACAGAAAATTGATCGAACTATATGACGGGGCCGTATCAGAAGTCAACAAGGCTGAGAAAACTGAAGATAACAGTATCCGGTTGGCAGATATTCAGAAAGAGAAAGATACTGACAGTAAAATGACGATTGATAACCTGAAGCATCAACTCCAAGATTTGCATGAAGAGAATGAGAAACTAATGAGTTTGTACGAGAAAGCTATGCTGGAGAGGGATGAATTTAAGAGTCGGCAAAGCAATGTTAAAGTGAAGGAAGAATGTAGTTATTCAGAGAATCTGGATGGAGACCAAAGTCTCAAGTTAACTGGCCTTGCTTCTCAACCTGGGGAAGAAAAGGATTCAGGAAATGAGTTAAATGTCTCTGGATCTATTGAAGAATCTCTCGGAGTTGGTGGGGATCTGATGGAAGTAGAAGAAAACGTTTTTGATGGTGCGGAACCAAAAATGTCAGCCACAGAAACTTCAGAGGAGATGGGAATGACTAGCCTGAAGCTTGAAACAGCACAGCGTAAGCTTGTGAGTGCAGCCAAAGCTTTAAGCTTGTTCGCGTTACTCGAGAAGGCAACCACGGAGGAAGAGAAACTCTCAAAAGAAACTGAAGCTGCAGAGAAATGTATACTTGTGAAGCAGCAAGATTTAACAGACAGTAAACTTCTCTCTTCTGAGATACAGGACAAGAAAGCTATTGCTTACCATAAGCTATTAGCTCTTAAATCTTCCCTTTCAAGTATTTCTTTAGCTCTTAGCAACTGGGAAGAGCGAGAAGAGCGAGCTAGGAGGAAGCTGGAGTTGTCTTCAACTTGTGTTGTGCAGAAAAAAGAAGAACTGGCATGTCTTCAAGCCAAGAAGGATGAAGTTGAGGTTGCTCAGGAGAGGGCTCATCAATCTGAAGATGAGTTGAGGAACAAACTCATATGTCTGAAATCAAAACTGGAGGAGGAGAACAAGAAAGTAGAGGCAGAAAGGGTACTTTTTGCAATAGACAGTAATGTGGTTGTTCCAGCACAAAGAAATTGGAATTTGGGGGGTAAAGCTACTGAACTTCTTATATCTGAAGAGCTGCAGACTAAGTTGAAAAGGGAAATCAAGCAAACTCGAGAAAACTTGAATTGTATGGTAATGGAAATCGATGAGTTGAAAATAAAGTCAGAGAAGTTAGAGACTGATATCGAAACTGTCAGAAAGGACTTATCAGCCGGTTTGAAGTCGGTAGAGGAACTGGAACTGGGATTTCAAGAACTTTTCCAAGAGAAGGAGGTGATTAGTGAGTCTAGAGAAACTATGATGAACGAAATAGGCAATATGGTAGTAGAGTACCAGCAATGTGTATTCGAATCTGATCTTAAAGAAGGGGAACTGGAGTTACTTGGTGAGGAACTTCAGATGGAAATGAATAACTTAAAGGAATTAAGAAAGATGCAGGAAATCGAAACTCAGAAGATGGCTCAACTACTGAACGAAACTAGAATATCTGTTTCAGAAGCTACATCATTGCTTAGTGAAGTTGATATGTAATTCTAGTTGCTTTCTTCTCCCCTTGAGTCTGTAATTTCTGTAAATTATTGTTAACGGTGGATTGTATCTATTTGATACGAACACATTGTAATTTGTATTGACTCTTACTAGAGTGAGGGTGGGATTAATCAATATCACTTGAATGGTTTTTTTAAAAATTTCCCCTAAATTTAACTTTTGCGTCACATTCAGATACACAAGATTGTACTATTAGATTGCCATTCAGCCTTCAGATACACAAGATTGTACTATTAGAAAGTTGGGGTTCTGGGTTTAGATAAAATGTTTTTGAATTTCATGCTTAAATTAACAGAAGACCACAATGGGGCATGAACCAAAGATTTTGGCGGTCGTAAAATGCAAAGAGTTGGTAGTGTGTATATGAAGTTACATCTTGGATTCAAAAATCAAAAGCTTTCTTTAAAAGAAGAGAAATCTCGTCGAGAAGGTGCAACACGGAACCAAGGGCTTATAAACATAATCCACATCTACTAAAATATCTTATGAAGCTTTTACCAGATCATCATGATTCGTGAATTTCATGCCCCAGTAGTCCTACTGATGAAATTCTAGGACTGGAGCTAAGCTTGGGCTTAGTGGCAAGAAAGAGCCTAGAAGAAATGTTCTCAAGCTTAGGGAAGGAGAAGGAGATATATGGCTTCAGAAATTGCGCAAACGTCATAAACTGAATGATATTGAAGAGCATCTGAATCATCTTAAAGCTCAGAGTGATTTATCGTTGGCCAAGGTACAAATTTGTGCTGCTGCGCATAAATGTATAAAACCAACCTGATTTAGGTTTGAGAACTTCATCTGCTGATCAGGAAGATAATGTAGCTTCAGAAGAGCATAAGAAAGTACTCCCTACGCATCTTCTTAAGTCGCTGCATGGTTATAGATTGTCAATAAAAGAGAATTGAAGAACGGGCAAGAAGAAAAAGAAGGTATTTTCGAGATGCTGTAGATGGATGAACAAGCTAAAGATTGGGCTCAACTGAATTACTAAGCTCCGGAAACGTATTTATGAGAACGAAGAACAACGAACACCAGTACTAAAGCATCAAAACCAAAACATAAAATTCTGTCTGATGCTTGGCAAAGTAGTAAACTAGAAAGCAGTTTGAATCCTCCTACAGAAGCAAAGTAGTTAGGAGATTTGAACAAGCAATGTCAATACTACATAAGTGAAATACTTATAGCAACAAGCATGGTCTCTTAAGGAAAGACATAACGCCAGACAATACTCCTACATCAGTAGCGGATAATTTGGACCCGTAATACAAGCTGGTGTGATCTCTTTTCAACGATTTCGAAAATGCACACATCTCTTATCTTCAAGTTCATACCATTTTTCTTTCTTATGAAGTCGGAAACACCTTTACTTAACCTTAAGTCTGTCTTTGAGCGAAGAAGTCTAATCTTCCAGGACCATTTCTCATCAGAAGCTTTAAGTATAACTTCTTTCACGTCATCGGGGAAGTACTTTCTTCTGGTACCCCATGGGATTGGCTGCACATTTGAAAACTTTAATGATCAGCACCCAAAATGCGATCCAAGGTAAGTGATGGCAAGCAGAAGCAATGGAAACGAAAAGAAATTGAACAAGGATACCAAAGAACTTACTCCATTTTAAATTTCATGAAAATGAGCTAATCCAAGGTAATACTAAAACAGAAACATCTCCTACTTGTAAAGATCCTCCTAGTAACTCCATTCAATCATCTCTCTGGAGTTCCCATTATCTTATTGGACTCTTGCAACTAACTACCATGTATGCGGTAATTCCATACAAATAAAATAAAGCCTAAGCAAGAAGATATAGATCAGCTACATGACTGGCGTACTCGGGCCTCTAAATTAGTAATTCCTGTATCACTAAGATTACTTGGTTACCATGGAAAAGAATGGTTAAATGTCAATGAGGCCCAAAATAGTTTTAAGAAAAGCTTACCAGATAATTATGCTTCAAATAAGAATTTTGCATTCTAATTTTGAAGAAAGGATATCTGGAACTAGATGCGAATCCACGCTCTATTCTACTTGCACGGGGGACGTCTATTGATTTGCTTCTCTTCTTTCTTGAAGAATTCAATTTCATAGTTTTCCTAGGAACTTCATATTCGTCTTCGTCTTCATCTGTTTCATCTCCATATGATTTTTCTTCATCCGATTCTTCTTCATCTGATTCCTCATCATCTGGTTCGTCTTCATTTTTATCTGCTTCATGTTCAGATGACCTTCCATGTGTGATTCTTTCTTCCGATAACGGAGAAGAACGAATACGAACGAAACATTCTTCCCGTGGAATCCCACGCATATCGAAAACCTTAACAGAGAATTGCATGCTACCATCATATCTAAAAACTAAGAAATCATATATCTGTATGCCATTTTCTCGTACAAATACTTCCCAGCCTTTCTCAAGGAAGATGCCATCCTGACTTTTGTGTACTTTAGTAACCCAATATGCTCCACTAGGACCGTAAACAACTGCTTGTCCACCTGATTGAGATTCTCTGGAAATTCTGGGGTAGAATGCCTCGGGAATTTTCTGAAAATTGCATAACTTCTACGATTAGTACAAGTACATATTTCACTAAGGACTTTGCAGAAAGGGTCCAGATATACAGACACATGCCAATTTTACAACCTTTCTGCTAGTTCCAACTACATGGCTTCTGCAAAGTGCACAGAGCTAACTTATATCTAACATATACATAAAACTACATTGATTTGGGTAAATGCTAGCTCTTTTACTATTTTTTTAGTTTCTACTATGAAACCCAACCCAGAAATTAGCAAGTAAAAGTAAAAAAATCAATCAACTAAAGAGAAAAGAATAGTACCATTCTGGTTTCATCATCTTCGAGTATGACCTTGAAGAAGTGGTGTTTCCTGTATGGATCAACAAGTTTCTTCATCTCAATCAACAAAACCCTTTGTTTCACACTTCTACGGTTCTATTCCCCTGCTTCTCTTTACTACTCTGATAGAAGATTTTTGAATTCCTTTTTCTTTCGAGTGCGACTATGTGCACCCCCACTAAACCAGGGGTGCACATTCCTCCCTTCTCTATTGGTTATTTACCTAACTCTAGTTAGTTGGCTGCTTAAATTTCAAACATTAAAAAAACCCGGAAATATCGGAGAAACACAAAATCCAAACTCATTCTCCTCCCTTTTAAACGCCTTTTTTTACTATTCTTTTTGTTAAAGAAGTTCTCCCTTATCAGATCCCCATTAGATACAAGCTAAAATTTTAATCAGAAAATTCAGTTGAAAAAATTGTTGACTCAGAAATTTTTGTGTAAAATCAGTAAGAACAAAAATAAGCAAGGATTATCAGAGCTATCTCTGTTTTCGAATGGTTTCAGATGATAACATTATTGGTATTAGAGAAGCATATATAAAACGAGTGAATTAAGCTGTGGAGATCATAAGCTGATATGAATGATTGTACTGGATTTTTCTTGGGATCAGATATATTAATGTTGGGGTGAAGAAGAAAAAATAAGAGTGTTAAGCAAGTGCGTGGTTTTGTCATCTGTCAATTACTCATATTTAAATCTTCATTAATGCAACCATAGGAAGTAATCTGAGGCCAACAAGATTTTCTTTCTATCATGTTAAATATTGATCATGTATGATGACTAAATCAAGATCATACTCATATGGGATAGGAGATAAATTGTACTCATATGTGATAGGAGATGAAATCAGCATCACATCTTTTATTTGAAAATTTGGGTTCTGTAGCTGTAGCCGGAAGAACATACTATTTGGTAGAGGGAGGAGGAGATACATATAAGGATAATTCGGGTTTTGTTTCCAATTTTTCTACAACTCCCTATGTGTTCTAACTTTTTACTTTAAATATATTATATTATAAAATAAAATAAATCATTAATTAGATAACAACCCAGGTTAGCTTACAAACGAATAGAGAAGGGAGGAATGTGCACCCCTGGTTTAGTGGGGGTGCACATAGTCGCACTCTTTTCTTTCACCTCTTTTTATGATCCCCAATTTACCGATGTTTCCTTAAATTGAACAATAACACCGTACATAGTATTGAAAACAGAGAAACAGTAGAGCAACCAACCGCAACCACCCACAAATGTCTGTTTCTCTGTGTAACTAGAATTCTAATTCGAAGCAGCTACTCCTTCCCCACTCCCTTCCCTCATTAGGTGGTACTGTTCTTAGCCCATGATTCCTTGGATTGAGATTAGGAGGGATCTCATTATTATTAGATTTAACCAATGTCTGCATGACACATAGGCGGGGGAAAGGTGTGGGGTAAAGAGTGGGGGTTATATATCATTTTCGATTCTAATCGGATCTCTTCTCTGCATTTTCTCTTTCATATTCATATCGTCTTCAACTCTAATCCCTGATTTCAGTGTTCGTACGCAAAAAAAAAACAGAGCCTCTTTCATGTTACATTTCCTCGCCATTAATTAGATGACCTAATCGTATAAAACAAGTTTCTGCAACATTGGTTACGGTTTTAAAAATCTTCATAATCATACCACACCACCTCATTTTTCTTGGGACACCCTAACTCGACCGAGGGAGAAATGAGAAATCCTCCAAACTCCACCACCCGCCCCTCACAAATTAGTGGGAGTGTGGGACCCCCAAAGAGTGTCTCTTATTAATCCCAGCGGGGTGCGGATCCCACAAACCTGTGAGGGTGGGTATATTTTGAAGTGGGAATTCATTTTTTAAAAAATTAACCCATTTTATTGAAATGACCCTCAAAAAAGAAGGAGGACCATTTGGATAAAGATGTTTGATGATGTTATTGAATAAACTATATCCTTTATTAAGGGTATAATCATCATGCCTACTTAAACATAACATGTCTCACGAATCATGTGTAAGAATTCGACAAATTTTATACATTTGGAAAGCTTTTTGAAAGACCTACACAACGAGCCTAAATACAACTATCAAATTTTCATTTCACATAATTTATTATTCTTTAAATAATTTTATAATTTTTCTTCATATTTTATAGTGTGCAGACAATATGCACACTGATTTTATGTGCAGGAAATATGCACACTGATTTTTGTACATAATTTTTTAAATTTTCTTCATATTTTATAGTGTGCAGGCAATATACATACTGATTTTTGTAAATAATTTTTTAAATTTTCTTCATATTTTATAGTGTGCAGGCAATATGCACACTGATTTTATGTGCAGGCAATATGCACACCGGTTATTTTGTTAATCCTACTTCCTATAATATTCCAGGGCCACTGGAATAATTTGCAAGTTTTATTAATTAACCCTGGGGCCAAGAGAGTAAAAACCATAATTTTAGGGTCATAAGAATAAATTACTCTATTTTGAAACAGCGCTTCTAAACAGACCGTAAAAAAAAACCATGTTAAAACTGCGCAGACTCATTTTTTTTGTGTGGTTCCGGTGGGCTCCGCAAAGGACAGCAGGGGGGCAGCATTTGTGAGAGCTTTTGGGGGTGGTTTTTTTTACACGGTTTTTTAGCGGTCTGTACATCTTTTTTGGTTTTGAAATCCCCCGGTACGTCATCATTACCTTTCAAATGTACGCATGTTTCTGCAATTTACATAGTGGTTACCACTATTCCATTTACGACGATTTTTACGGAGCAAAATTTCACCCAGTGATAGTCCATGAGATATGGACCAAGAAATGCAACCATGGCAAGAAAAATGCACCACAAGTCAGTAAGGTCCAGTAAACATTTAAGAGGTCAATATAGAGTATCCATCCGAACATTGGACGAACGGACATCAGGTCATCGAATGTCCGGGTAGATCTTTTTTTAGTTGTTTTCTTTTTTTTTTTGTATGGTCACTTAATGAACGAATATAACAACTTTTAGAAGTTTTATTTAATAATTTGAAAACAAATCTGGTAACATCAATCCCAGAAAAAATACCCAGAGGCGCAACAAAGTCTCTCTCCCTTATTTTTGCTTTGCAACTCTATCTTAAATAAAAAACAGTTATCTTCTTCAGTTACAAGTCACTTGACGGTTATCTTCATCTTCTCCATTGTTTTACTTAGTATTTCCATCGATTTTCTGCCCGGATCTTGAATCATTTTAAGGTTCGGGTGGAATTGTAGATATTATTATATATCTAAATAAAACAAATTGTTGTTCCAACAATTTTTAGGATTTCATGTTTATTTTCACATTAGTCTAATGGTATTTTTATGCTATCTATATTTGTTATCTCATAGCCATTATGGCATTTTTTGGTGGTGTTGCACTCTTATCAAATATATTTTGGAAGGAGACGATCTATTTTGGCAAATCAAAGTAAGACCGATATTGATTGAGATGATATCAATAAGGGCATATTACTTCCTTATTATGGAAGCATTTTACATCAATGATGATGATGATCAAGAAACAAACGATCAACAAACAATACAAACAAAATGGTTTGAAACCATTAAAAGGATGTCAATTTCTCCAACGGGTTGTAAAATCTCAGTACAATTTTCTATTTTCGTTCCTGAAATATGTAAATTTTGTAAGGATTGTTTTTCTCCGTTTTCAAATGTAATTGATCAATGTAAGCAAAATTTCATATTAATGAAATTATGAGGTGATACCTCTTTCCATCAAAAATAACATATTTTTTATTTTTTTTAATATATCAAAAATAGGAAAAGATACACGTGGGTCCATATTTGCTGATACTTATCTGGATTTTTCATAGTGCGAAATATACTTACAAGTCCCTGATCATCTCTATTCATAGGGATTATCCTTGAGATGCGGATGTTTATACAACTATACTATAAGAGTTGCTTTTATTGCTCCAATCTTCCTGATACCAGATCTTATACAGAGTTTCGCTTTGAGCATCCAACATCCCAATGTGAGGGTTTAATAAATACTAGGTAGAAATCTTAATTTGATTTTTTTTTTTTTTTGAACTGGATCATTCGCATGTGTCAAAACATCTTGCACCGTTTCATGCCCAGCTCCAGCCACAAGGTTTTTGAGACGAATCATGAGAAAGCTTAATACTCCACTAATTCTAGATATATGGTACAAATACATTTTGTTAAAAATATTGATAAATGATTTATGGCATCATAAGGTCTTCATCTCTCTATAGAATGCGCTCATAGGTAAGCCTAAATGCTTAACTTTAGGAGGGAGGCGTTGACCACGAAAAATTACGGAAAACTCGCACCTTGCTCTCTCGCGATGGTGGGTCCTACATGACATAATGTTGGTGACCCACCTTTTGAAATGCAAGAGGATAATGGTTCCCTTCCTCTGACGGTGAGCCACCTCCTCTGATGAACTTTAACCTCATATTGCTAGTTGGGAATCCTATGTTGTTTTATAAGTAACAAGCTCCCCAGACTGAGTCTTATGAGGCCCTTCACCGGCAACGGAAACAGGATTGATAATCTAGGTGGGCAAAAAAGTATGGTGTGCTAAAATCTAACTTTTAGGGGATAAAAAAATTTAGCTCAAAATTTAGCTTTCAAAAACTAAGTTTTGGACTGCATTTATGGTCTTAAGGGTGACTGGAGCACTCCCTAATTATGACGGTGCCCTTTATAATGGCTTACAACTACTGTGACTTCACCTGTGAAGAGGCACAGACCCTCGTGGATGTGAAATTATTCTTGGCAAAAAAAATGAACCCCACAACAAACTAAAAGCAATATCTTACTAAATAAACTAAGTATATTTTTCAGACTAAAAAGGATGTTTTGTGTTAAATCATTTCTCGGCAAAGAGAAAAAAGGACCCTACGTCTAACTAAAAACCATATTTTATTAGGCTTATACTTCTTCCGTCCCACTATTAAGTGATATAATTGATTTTAGATTTTATCCCACTAATAAGTGACATATATCACTAAATAAGGAGATATTTCTAAAATTACCCTTTTAGTTAATTATAAAAAATATAAGAAATATGCATAATTAGATAGGCATGTTTATATTCGTTACGTAGGTGTTTTAAAATGCTTTTCAATGGTATGAAGTTTGCGAACATCTGTGGAGATAAATCATTTCTAAATTTCACTAGTTATTATCCATAAGGGTATAATTGTAAAAAAAAAATGCTTAAAAGTACTATTTTCCTTGCTTGTGCAAACTTAAACTAGGTCTCTTAATAGTGGGACGGAGGGAGTATTTTTTAAAACTAAAACATTTTTATCTTCGAGGAACCGATTACCGCATAAGTTGTGATTCGTAGGCACCTTCCGTATTACTATAAATGGCCCGTGAAGAAGCGTTTTAGGCCGCGTTTTCAGTCTCAGCATTCCCTGTGAATAACTTATAAAATTTGGTCTTATAACTCTTATGGTAAGAAAATTTATCAGCTTATTCCATAACCATTTACGGAGTGCAAGCCTTTTTTTTTTTTTTCAAGATTGTTCAACACGAAGATAGTGAAAGGGTTTTAGAGCTCGGTTCAGTCTCAAAATGCGAACATGTTATTGTTTATTCCCCGTTGTCCTCTTTTATTGAAAATAAAATAGGGTATATTATTCATGTGTTTGTCTTAATGATCTTAAAAACGTTCTTTTGCATTATGGAATAAGCTTGGTTTAGATAAAAAAAATTAACTTAGTTAGAAGACCAATTAGGATGGATTCCCAGACACCGATAAAGACTCGTATTTCCTTTTTATGTATGTAGAAGTCACAACAGAATGCAGATTCTTATATGAACTGCCAATTCTAATAGGCTCCATCAAATTCGTAGTCAAGTTTAAATTTCCTTGGATGCTTTCAATATGCTCTCACTTTTGCTTTTGGTCGATTCTAGCATCAAGTCTAGCCTAAATAATTCTTCAAAGCAAACTTCCAAATTTCAAAAACAAAAGCCTACTGCTATACAAAAAATGGATTTAGAAACGAACAATAACCAACTTGAGCCACCAGCTGAGCATTGGAATTTTGTTTAGGCTAAGAAAGAAAAAGAAGCAAAGGGCCTTGCTAAGTTATCTAAAGTAGGTCATAGTCGAGATAGGACCATCCAGAACATATTTGTGTAATTTCTTCCCATTGCTCTCATGTTTTAATGAAAAAAAAATTTCTTCAAGGAATAATAATACTTTAGACTCTAAACTCTTTAAAGTTTTATCAAAAGTTCCTGACGATAATTCTAGAAGCGAAGTTGGGGAGGAAAGGGTACACAACAAGGGAGCAGATACGGCATGTTAGAGCTTTTCTTGATTGAACCCGCCAAGCGTTGGTATATCAAGGTTGTTAGAGCATTGTTCGGTTGAACCCACAAGTTTTGTTATCTCAATATTGTTGCCAGTGTTAGATGATCAAAACAATATCTTGATTTGTAATCTACTAAGTCAAGGCTCGGACTAGGTTAAAATTTGGTAGTTGAGTATTAGACATCACCCTCGAAGACTGAAGATCCACGAAGACATTTAGAGAACTTATGTATTAGTTATGTGAAGACTGAACCATTCTATTTCACTCACTATCTTACCATTCTATTTTTTTCATACGATGTCATATGACTTCTCGTAGATTTATAAAAAATAAATTTTGAGTTAAGCTTGTCTTGTTAAAAATCTTGAAAAGCGGAAAAAGTGGCTCTATGGATGAAGTTCTTGGTAAGATTAGGCTTCCTACGCCAGAAACTACTGTAAATATTGTTGATCTTGAATATATGATTCTAAGCAAAGATGTTCAATGATCCTTAACAATATTAGTTCTACACAATATATTGTGTGAATTAATATGTGGATTAATTGAAATTTCCCCTGCTCTATACCGCCTTGATTTTTTTGATTCCTCTGGTTTTTCTTCGTTATTTTCCCCCTGCTCTCTAAGTGTCTTCTCTACGATCTATTTCTACCTCTTTTCCCTAGTCTTACATTAGTTTGGTCGTTGTTTTCTCATTTCACCTCAAAAGTTTTAGATCTAGTCCTTCTTGTTAACAATCTTTTCTCTTTTAGTGGATTATTAGTTTTTCCGTTCTCTCTGTCCTGTTTGGTTGGTAAGGATTCTCCAGTGATGGAATTATTTTCCTTAAATCCGCGTCTCATGTTTTTCTTATCTTTTTATCTCCATGGAGGTGGAATTGTTGTGCCGAATAGTCAAGAATTTTGATTTCGAAACTCTTCCTCAAGTACAATCTCTTATATCTTTGATTGAAGTCGATCTTTTATGTGAAATCCTTGAGGAACTCAGTATTAATGGGGTTGCTCGTAACAATGGTCAAGCTGAGGAAGTTGAAGTCCCCGCTACCGATGAAGTCCCAGTTTTTCCGGTCAGTGGTTCTAACAGTTTTCCGATGGTCGACGGGAGTCTAAGGAGACCTAGATTTTGGTCAAGTCAACGACAAGACTCACCAGGTCAATGGGACAGTTTTTCTGAAGCCTAATTATTCAACACATGCTCATGAAGAGGGAAAGATAATCGATCAGTGTGCCCCAGACTATTCTTGTCTAGCTATTGTGGCGTATTTTCTTATCATCATAAGACAAATATACCTGGATTTCTACCTCTTTGAGCTTGATGATAAGGTTTGGATATCTCACTTATCTATTACTGTTGATTTAGGCCTTAACTATTTAAGACAATCTTATGAGGATGATAAGTGTATTGAGGAGCATGATGATGACGGTCGTTATTTACATCAGAATCAGAAAGATAGTGTTGTTTCTAATATCACTTGTAGAGCCTTCTATAAGCTAGTAGATATAAAAGTTGAGGTTTATAGACAGATAAAATTATACCTTTATTTGTTCTCTCGTGTTTGGAATGGCTTAAGTTCTCTTGCTTGTATGGAGTATGATATGAGTTGTATGATTACCTTGGATGATGAGTTTGGTTGGTGGGTCTATCAATTCAGTGGTTTATTTAGTGATTGTCTTAGTAAGGATGGTAATTATCTCTGGTTACTTATGCATCTTCAGGTTGCCTTATTTCCTAAAATAAGTTTTGAAGAAATTGATGTTGTCTCATCTTGGCATGACAAAGAGACTATGTTGTTAAGGCTAGCTTGAAGCCGGTCTCTGGATTCCTTTGGAATCTCAGTGGTTTATGCTTCTCTTATTTGGGTTAGTTATTGTTAAAGTTTCTCTTTCGAATTGGTCCATCTATTTGAGTACTTGGGATGAAATGCTGGTTGCCGGATTACACCTGTGTTGGGCATACCTCGATGTTAGACCTTTAAGCCAATTTACACCTTCGGGGGCTTTGGGAATTTAGTACCTATGATTGGTATATGATCGGTGGTTTTCTTGGTTTTCTCGGCAGATTTTCGAGGAATTTTTTACTATGTTCTTTTTTTTTTTCCAATCAGTCTACTTCTTGGAATTCTTGGGATGTTATGTTGGATTTTGATTTTCACTTATGTTGGGCATACCTCGATATCAGACCTTTAAGCCATTTTACTTCTTCGGCGAGGGCTTGGGCAGTCAGTACATATATATGGTATAGGTGTGAATTGGTTGAGATCCGCAAGTTGAACGCTATGCTACTGTTTGGAGGGAACTGGTTTTGGCTCACCCTCGTTAGTCATCTTCCTTCTTATGGGAGGAGTGATGCACCTTTGTATGTCACGCGTAACTCATTTATGAGAACTAAACGTCAACATACCCACCTCTTGAAAGGGGTTCCAGTAGTGGTTTACTGTAATCATGGTTGTAGTGACGCTGATGATAAGTTGGAGGAATTGAAGATTTCTTTTGTTGAACTGGACCAAGTGAGGATGTGTACTTCTATATCTGGCTGCAACAACTCTTGTCTTGACACTTATCTGCTTTTCCCTTTATTTCATTTTCCTTACTGTTGCATTAGCTTACTTCTCTTATCTTGTGTTATCTCCTGTAATGGTTCAGCCTCTAGTTTAGTGTCTACTAACTGTGATGGCTAAATTTGTAACCGTTTGATTATTAAAAAAAATAGAAAAATTTCCCACGCAATCTCGCGAGAATGTTTCAAACATCATTAGAGAGAAATATTGAACTTTCTGATATTTCTACTCAGGGTAAGTTGGCGAACCAGTTCGCAAACCTCAAGTTCAGTTGGGTACTGAAAAACCGGGGTATAACAACCAAACCCAATAATTCGCTTAGCAATCTGTATGGACAAACTTCAATATACTTTCAAGAGAATCAACTAGACTGTCATACTCAATCTGAAGAAAAGTATATCAAAGAGTTGTATCTTAATTTCTCAATTCAATCCGCAATCAAACAAATATGACTTTGTGATCCCGATTGAATATTGAGAAATAACTTGAACGGTACCAAAGACCAATGTTCAAGTGTCAATCAATTTATATCAACAACCAAAGGTTGGATTATCTAATTGATTGAACTTACACACAACCTGTGATATTTCAATTATATAAACAAATATAATGCGGAAAAGAAATAACACAGACACCAGAATTTTTTTAAACGAGGAAACAGCAAATGCAGAAAAACCCCGGGACCTAGTCCATATTTGAACACCACACTGTATTAAGACGCTACAGACACTAGCCTACTCCAAGTTAACTTCGGACTGGAATGTAGTTGAGCCCTAATCAATCTCACACTGATCAAGGTACAGTTGCGCTCCTTACGCCTCTAAATCCCAGCAAGACTCTGCGCACTTGATTCCCTTAGCTAATCTCACCCACAACTAAGAGTTGCTACGACCCAAAGTCGAAGACTTTAATAAACCAATTTGTCTCACACAAAAAAGTCTGTTGAATAGATAAATCTATCTCCCACAGAAATACCTATGAGTTTTGTTCCGTATTTTGATAAATCAAGGAGAACAGGAACCAATTGATACACCGGTCATATATTCCCGAAGAACAACCTAGTAATATCAATCACCTCACAATAATCTTAATCGTATGGTAGCGAAACAAGATATTGTGGAATCACAAACGATGAGACGAAGATGTTTGTGACTACTTTTTATCTTGCCTATGGGAGAATAAATCTCGAGCAAATCTTAGAGAAGATAGTACTCAATCACGATAGAATAAAGCAAGATCAGAACACGTAACTACAGATAAAATAGTTGGATCTGGATTCACAATCCCAATGAAGTCTTCAAGTCATTAACCTACAGGGTTTTGGAAAAAACCTAAGGTTAAAGGAGAATCGAATCTTGTCGCAACTAGTGTCACACAGGAGGTGTGGGGATTAGGTTTCTCAGTTGCTAGAGTTCTCCTTTATATAGTTTTCAAATCAGGGTTTGCAATCTAAGTTACCTTGGTAACAAAGCATTCAATATTCACCGTTAGATGAAAACCTGATTAGATTCAAGCTAATATCTTTCAACCGTTAGATCGAACTTAGCTTGTTATACACAAATAAAATGTGCTTTCATTTAGATAAGGGTAACCGTACCTAAACATGTGCACATGGTTGGTTCAACAATAGTTAACCGAAGTTAGCCATATGAATACTTTCTTATTAACCTTGTTCATCTCAATTACAACTAGTTCAAATGACTCAAATGAAACTAGTTATGGAATTGTTCAATTGTTTATATTCTCGTAGAAGTATACAAGACACAATTGAAGCAAAATCGATTTTGATTCACTTGAATCAATTCATGAACATTATAGCCACGGTTCCTTAATATATAAATGTATTAGTTCATGAATAAAACGATTTTAGAACTTAACCTACTCAGGTACGCATACCTAAGTAGCCGGACTGAGTTTGGGTTCGCCAGTATGCATACCGGTACACATACCACCAACCTCAGTTGAAATTACGGAACTTGAAACTTACGACAGTACGCATACCAGTATGCATACTTAAGTTCTCGGACTTTCACAAAACCAATCAGTACGCATACGGGTATGCATACCATGGTTCCCGGACTTTCACCAAACCAAGCAGTACGCATACGAGTATGCATACCATGATTTTCGGATATGGATAACATATATGCAAGTATGCACACTATGCTATATCCAATCAAGGTTAATCGTTCTAAACTCCATTTTCAATCATTAAAACATTTCGGAAGAAGGGAATAACTGTCTCACACAAACTATTAGCTTCAAAGAAATTTTCAAGTGATTGAATGATCAATACGAAACATTCTGAGTCTACATCAAATGACTGTCTCACACAAATCATGTAAGATGTTATAAGGCGATTTCCACATGACCATCTTTTGACTTGCGTCAAGAACATAAGATTAACTTGGTTAAAGCAAACGCTTACCAACACATATTTCAAGAAATAAGTAAGCGAGTTAAACTTAGCTCGAAATATCAAAAGTGTATAAACTGAAAACTATATCATTATACGACTTTTGTCTCAAGAAGGAGATAGAGTAGAAATAGACTTTCTGAGTGATACATGAGTTCAAGTCTTCACATACCTTTTGTTGATGAAGTTCCACAAGCTCGCCTTAGTAGTTCTTCGTCTTCAATCGATGAACGCCGTGAAGTCTAAAGCTTAACTACACATATCCTAATCCGAGACTTAACCGTAGATAGACTAGGAATTAAGACTTATAGTTTTGGAAACTAAACTTGACAAACAAGCTTGAGATAGCAACGCTTGCGAGTTCGACCGAGCAATGCTCTAACAATCTCCCCCTTTCTCAATTTTAGTGACAAAACTATCAATACATATGGATTACAAAATAAATAAACTTTGTAGCTTCTCATCCAAATGCTTGATCTCCTTGGTTCTTCAACATTACTCGAAATCTTCATCACTTCCAAGTACTCCAGTGATTCTGAATGTGTTCAACTCAGCATCATAGTTGTTGAAGATCCGTAGCTATAACAATATAAAAAAACAAGATATTTTCATATTGTTATACAATGCCATAGTATTATTACACAACATCAAAGTTCACTTGTATCACAACTTTGACAATAATACTATGGTGATATGTATCACTCCCCCTTAGTCAATACTTCATCTCACATGAAAACCATTCCCCCTTACATAATGATCCGTAAACCAAATGTATTTGTAGTGTGAACTACACATTAATTCTCCCTGATGAAATTTTAGATAGTGGTAAGAATGAGTTCGTAAGACTTGTGAAAGCAATTGAATTTAGATTTATTTAAACTAAAAGTAGAGAAAATTTTAATCCAAATTTGTTTTTTTTAGAGTGAAAATAACCAAGACACTAGATTCCACTATTACATATGAATAAATGATGATAAGAATTCCAAAACTCTAATTATTTTTAAAATATCTTTTTCTTAATTCACAAATTATCAAGCATATTCTCAAACATTAATTGTATCCCTTAAGCATAGATTATCTAACCAAAGCATAACCTATCTAATTGAATCACAACTAATTAGGAAAAATTATGCAAACAATTAAAATTCTACAAAGTAGTGATTGAGTGAATTATAAAATACAAATTAGAGAAAAATAGAATGGTTACCAATTATTCATGCATAAATAGCTTCCTCCGTGCCTTGATTACGCGAGAATTAGCTCATCATTATCATGGAAACATGCTCAAAATTCATCTTTATTAATGCTCAAAAATGGTTCACAAATGATGAAATGGGAGAAAAATGAATAAAATCGGGTTCTGTAACACTTATATTTGTTACAAAAACAATTGTTACAGAAAACGCTAAAGGAATACCGTCGCTGGAACTGTTGAAGAACGACGGTCTTTAAGGGTCTTATATTCTTCGTACCTTCTTCACCAGCAGAAAAATGGTTTTTTCCTGTAACTTTTTTTTCTCGATTTTTTATACTCTAAACGTCTCCCTATTTTCCCCCTAAACTCTCTATTTACAGTGAGACCCCAATCAACCTATTTATATCAATCAACACGTAAAAATCTCGCTAATAAATCCAAAATATTTTCTTTTACTCGGGGATGATTTTTACGTGATTCTTCCCCTGTTTATCTCCTCCACGCATCTGTTTGATCTCCACACACTTCTTGCACGCTGAAAATATGTTAAACTCGCTCTAATCTCCACGAAATCTTCCACAAAATCTTCTCAACACGTGATATACTCGTTTCTCCCTGTTTTCTTCTTGCGGATTACTCAGCTAAATTCGGTCGAACCTAAAGCCCAAAACATGTTTATTAGGTCATATCACAACTACCCATAAGAAATCAGCCCTTTAATCTCTTCATAACATCATCAAAAATCGATCGAACCAACTGCCAGTAAAGAAAAGAAATTTCCCGCCAAAATCCATTTTCAAATGATGAAGGTGAAGTGCCCTGAATCCAAAACTCGGGTGCCTTTAGCAGCTCGGCTGCCTTGGGGGTGCCCTTATCCATTTTTAGGGTTCCTTTAGTAATTTTGGTGGGTGCCTTTAACACTTTTTTCTGGGGTGTTTTCAACATTTTTTCGGGGTTCCTCCGGTGCATTTATGGGGTGCTTCCGGTGCATTTCTGGGGTGCCTTTAGTACTCTATCCTGGGGTGTAAAGCACCACTTTACGAGCCGATTTCGTCGCAAGAGCTTATTTCTCTAAAAATACCTACAAAGACATAAAACACCATAATAAGTACAATTTTTTTTTGAATCAGGCACTTGAGAAAATATACATTATCAACACAATTAAGTTGTACTGGGATGAACAATAATTTTTCCACCATAACTTTCTTGAATGGAATTCTTAGAACCATGTTTCACATACTGTTTAGACCGTATTTTTTTTAAGTGGTCTAATATTTTCTATGGAAATTAATTTCTTTTGAGAAAAGATGAGATTACATACCTCAGACGACTTCTGAATAAGTTTGAGCTTGTTTGCTAATCGAGGACGGCTCAGACACCATAGCGGAGAAAACTGCTAGACAAAATGTGGTACCTGAAATATTAGAATTAGATTTTCCTGAAGATAGAGAAAAATCCATTTTATCCTCCAAAGTGGTTGATGTTTCTCCCGGAAAAATATTGAGGTTGATATATGTATTGCTACAATTATCAAAACCAATATTTTCACAGAGGAGTGAAACACTTAATTTTTCGTCTTCATTAGAATCATAGTGATCAGACATTTCATCAAGAGTTGCAGCAAGACCTTTGTTTCCAGTGTATATTCTACGATTTGGACACGCATTTGGAAAATGAAAAGACGAGGGTATCCAAATATACCTCAATCTAAAACTTTTCCACATATAAGTCCTTTCTCCGAAAGTGATTGTCTATGGACTGAGTCGATACAATACAACTAATCGGTTCACACTTCGTGTGATCATCTATGGATACGAGATCGAGACAATACGACAACAAGATAACTTGTGTGATTGACTATGGATACAAGATCGAGACAATACAACAACGAAGTATGTTTACTTGATAATAGGTTCGGACTTAACAAAACACTATAGGATTTCTATAAAGTAAATAGGAATTAACGTTTGTGTATTTTACTTCTAATTATAATAAAACAATTATAATTGCGGAAATAGAAAAGTAAAAGACACATCAAGATTTTGTTAACGAGGAAACCGCTAATGCAGGAAAAACCCCGGGACCTAGTCCAGAATTGAATACTCACATAATTAAGCCGCTATACAAAATCAAACCAACTTCGTATAGTTGAGACCAAGAAACTAAACTTATAGTTCACCTAGTTCCCTCAGTATCCCTGCGCCTCCAACTTGCAATAAGTCACGCACTTGGAACAATTCCTTTAGTTCGTATTCCAAACAGTAAAGGAACAACAAATCTGTTCGGTAACAACTCTTTTCAAACAACGTGATATGAGTTTGATAAAAGGATTTTCCGCTTATCCAAATAAACTCCTTTGTCAGGTTCTTAGATCTATCCAATAACAACTACCAAAGTATTTGTTTAGATTTTGCAATCAATACTTTGAATCACATAGAATTGTATTGATGCCGATCTACTCAACTAATCAATCCAATCTATCACAAAGATAAACTGATTATAGTTGGATCCCTTTCCAGCCGAAACAAGTTTTGTGCACACCAAAGATTATGAACCCAAATATCTTCTTTGTCTTCAAATCTTCTTAGATCTTCAATAAACACCTGCACACAAACAACTTGAATCTCTTGTGATCAATCACACACAGAATGGAGTATTAACAATGGATTATCACAAGACTTCTTTATATCTACAAACAGTCTAAAGATCTCCCGTCGAAACTTCGATCTAGTTTGAGTGAATCTTATATCAGAAGAGAAGATTCTCAAGCATAAACAAACTAGGTGCAATCAAAGTCTAACAACCGTTAGTCAATCAAATCAATTGACAACTAATAATAAATTGCAATTATCTAGTTTCCCACCAACGGTACTAATAGAGCTTCTCAATCCCAAAGAAGTCTTTAAACCGAGCAGCCGTAAGAGATTTCGCCTAATTAGGTTACTTTCCTATTCGAATAGGCGGCTCCACCAGTAAAAACATAACTAGGTAGTTTTGCTGGCTCTGAGGATTAGTTTGCTAGAAATGCAAACTTCAGTATTTATTGACAAGGAAGTTTGGACACCAAGGAATTTCCAAAACCGAAAATATTCTCAAGATATGCAATATATTTCCAAATTCGATTTTCATGATTCCTTGAAATGCTCTGTCCAAATATTGACCAAAATCTCAGTAGAAAATCTCCAACTAGTAAATGCACATTACTAATTTTTATTTTCTAAAGATATGCATTTTAATTGCTGGAAATTAAAAGCATATAAAACTTAAAACCTTAATTAAAAGATTCTCAATTTATTTCGATCCGGGTTTCTCCTTTAGCTATTAAGGAATATCTTTGAACAATAAAAGATAAGAGTTACTGCACATGTCAAAGTATGTCGACATCTTTACTTTGTAAATCCTTTTTCATATTTACAATCTTGGAACCAATTCTCCACACTTCCAAACAAGTTTAGAATTATTTCATCTGACTTCCAAGAATTATGTGATTGATTATCCTATCAAATCACCATTAATTGGTTTCACGGTTCTACCTCAACGTAAAGTTTCGGTTCTACCTCCAAGTGGGTACTAGGATCGGTTACACTAGTTACCATAAAATGGCTAACTAAGTACTAGGATCGGTTACCACTTCTTATGCTAAAACTTGTGATCGGTTGACCAAGTTATAGGATCGGTTACACCAACTTACTAAAACTTGTTACACCTCTTACAAGGATCGATTACACATTCTCTTGTGATCGGTCACACCTCTTACTAGGATCGGTTACCCAATGTCTAGTATTTAGTCACACCAATTTCATGATATTGATCTTACCATCTCAGGTGATTACTTAAGATCGGTTTCACTAATAAAAGTCATACCAATACAAAAGTCAGGCCTTGTGAATAGTTTTACCAAGATGCATAAGCAAGTTATGAACGGTTATCCTAAACACACATATTGGTAATTCAAAATATTTGCAATGAATAACAATACCAATAAGCCTAGCGATTTCCCTTTCGATTCACAAAAAAAGTTTATGAATTTACTTCCTTTACACGAATGTAAAACATTGTTTCCTAGGACGAAATATTCACCCATACCCATACATTATCACAATAGCATTCATACGATTATGTCGATGTCTTATATACGAAGTTCAAAAGATAGACGTTATACTTCGTATTGCAATTCCTTAATACTATGTCTAACTAGGGTATAATCATTCACAGCTTTGCAGTCATGTTTTCAATATGCACGACTTGAAAGATACGTTAAGAATGAAACAGTTCAAGTCAAATATTATTAACCTCAAGTGGAAGGATGATGTCGTCGTTGTAGTTCTTTACTTCTTCACATTCTTCAAGTCTTCACGTAATACTTGTAATTCTCATATCCTAGTAACTTTCTAGCTAACCTATACGAAGTTGACTCTAGTAAATAATCAAACGACTCTTTAAATGAGTTTTGGTTCACTAAAATATGACAACCAAACTTGACATACCAACGCTTGGTGGGTTCAACCGAGCTATGCTCTAACAATCTCTCCCTTTGTCAATTTTAGTGACAAAACTCTTACATCATATGGATAAACAAATTACAAGAATTCATTACACATACGCTTGATTCCAAGTTTCAACAACACAATAACCTGTATACATTCAATCCTTAAAATGCCGCTGTTGACATTATAATAACAAAGCTAATACTCCCCCTAAAGATAAGATAGGTAGATTTTCAATCCACGCGTCTTTGTTATTCCCTTTGTAGTTAAGATAACCACAAGTATCAATATGATATGCTACTCCCCCTTAGTCTATGCTTTACTCTTTCGTTAGATATAATGTTTAAGCACCATTGTCCTTTCCCTTAGTGATATCAAATCAATATCAAATCACTTGTTTACTCCATAAATTTCTCCCCATTTTTGTCACAAAATGATAAAGGTACGAGCAAATAAAAGACAAACCGAAAGGATATTACAAATCTTACAAAGAGACTTGCAACCTATAAGAGTTAAGCACGATGGTTCCACACACCATTTTTGATAACCAATATCAAAACCGAAACTACAAGTAATTTTGTTTTGATATGTTACTAAGGAAACAATTGCCTGAAGCAATTTTCCCTAATAGTTTAGCAAATTAAAAATTGACTAACATCTTAGTTCCTTTGCTAAACCAATTGTACAAATACAATCGTTTGTTCGATAAGACCAAAATAAAGATCATAATTAAATATATTTTTCTCATCAGGCTCTAATTATTCTCATCAATAACTTAGAACTTTCACTTTTAAACAACACAAGTACTAGGTTAGTTAACTAGCATTTCTTGTTAAGGCATTCGATTAGACTTGAATAACCGAAACCTTCACTTTGATAAGTCTAACTAAGATCAGAATTAACTTAGTTTCTCTTATCCGGAATCCAATTGGACTAAACAATTGATCCCGAAAACTCTTTTGTTAAGCCATAAACAATCTCTACAAACCAAATAAATCAACTTGTATAATCATTTACCTCAACCGGAAGCAATTGAAACAAACATAGACATTATATCACCGCAATTGCACCGAAATTTTGTAAGCCTAAACAATTGATACCAAACAATAAGGCAAGATAACAATAGTTTTTCTTAATCGGAAACAATTGAATCACACACACATCCATAAACAAATAATGGAATAAACATCAATTGTACCGAAATTTTGTTAAGCAAAAGCAATAAATATATGTAATAAAATCAGGCTTTTCTTAAACAGGAAAACGATTAACTAACAAAGTCGTTACCTCAAGTTCCGCATCCTCTTCTCCCCAGAAAGATATATAATTAAGCGCCAGTTCAAGATAGAACTCCCCTTCGTTGTGTTGTCATCCTCTCGCAAGACAAAAGAACAACAACAAAGAGCAACCTTTACCAGAGAAAGGTTAAAAACCGGTTTTTACTATTGCAATGCAAAAGTTGAAACCCCGAAACACATATGCTTTTATGCTAAACCAAAACGATTCAACATATTGTGACTTTTTCACATATTGTTTCAATCTGAACCCCTCATGATCCTTTGATAAAGTCTACCAACATGGGCTAGAACTCAATCCCGCTAAATCAAAAAGTCACCCAAACCATAAGGGTTCACACAATATGTGATCAAATATTAAGGTCATGAAAACCGAAATCAACCATCCCATAAACATACATAGCAATAAAATAAAGCATTCAAGCACATGCTATGTAATCGAAAACTATCACAAGAAAAATTATAAATTAATTTTATTCATAAATAAGATAGTTTTATTCATAATAGACCTTATACAATTTATTGAAAGAAATCAAAAACTTATGTCTATTTTCCTGGATTAAGTATCACAGCAAATTAACTTAATCTTTAGAAGTGCTCTCATTATTCACCGAAGATTCCTCAGTGTTCTGATTCTTGAGTCTTCTCTTTTCTTTCAGATGATTCAGTCTCCTTTTCAAGAGATTTACTTCCACGATCAACTTTAAGAGAATTGACTCAAGCAGCTTTTCATTCAAGACTGCAGTTTCCATAAGTCCACGAGCAACTTCAAAATCTCCCATTAACATAAGCATAAGTTCAAAAGAAATATGATTCTTTTTATGTTCTTTTGAGAAATAGCATTTGAGCTCAACTTGAAAGGTTTCAAGTTTTCGTAGTTGAGATTCAACATCAATAGTATTTTCACCCATCTTTGACCGCAGACAAAACACAGAGAGAAGTATCGGTCCTATAGATGGTTTAAATAACAACTCAAACTTGGTTTCCAGGATTGAGATACCTAATCAAGGTATATTATTTGTGGAAATATACACTTTCGGACAACATAAATTTTTCCGAATCAGTATGATTGAGAGGATCCGAAAATATTTTTAACTTTTCTCATGAACATTCCAGAGATCGAAAGTATTTTTCTAAAAATAGAAATGGTATTCCAAACATAGCAAAACACTTTAGATATTCATGAAATCGATAAATTGAGTATAATATTGTACTTCCTTCTTATTCTTGTGCTCCTTTTAAGAACTTCCCATTTATTTGAATCGAGCACATCTAGAGAAATTCCGATCATCAACATCAGTTGTTGAAGTGAGCCTTTGATGGCTCAATTTTTGTGGAACATGGTCCACCATGATATTTTCGAATATCCTCCCTTTTGGAACTATTCCAAGAATAGACTTTTTTAATTAAGTCACAACTTGAGTGATCTTATTTAACACAATGATCAGTTAGATGAACAGAATCATAAGTGTGACAAGAAATCTTTTGAGTTGTGAAATGATCAGAACTCTTATATCGACCCAGAAATTTCTTGGAATATGAGAACATCATTTGATGAGTTTCTTTTCTGGATTTTGTTTTAGACAGTTGATCAGTAACAAAACAGCATGATTTTAAATCATTTGTTTTTATGCACTTGTGCTGATCTTTCCCTTTGTCTGAGAGATAATCATTGTCATGATGAATGACAGATTGTTTTGACCGGATACTAGTCATAGGATTATCCCTTGAAACACATCTATTTTGATTCTTGCAAGTGATTAGACCTTTAGAATCACAATGTTGTATATTAGTTAAGAGAATCTGGAGAATAGAATCACATATCCTTGTTTTAACTAATATAGCTCTTTTGGATTGAACAAAGTCAAGTGTTTTAGATTTAGCATCTTCATGAATCAATGATTCTCTGACGATCTTCTCGGCAGATGGATAATATAAATTATCCTTTAGATTATATTTTTCAGCAAGCTTTATGAAAAATTTAATCTCATTGCTATCATCTGAATCTGACTTGTTTGTCACAAGTGTTTGTTTTCGTATTAACACATCATGGTTAATATTTCCTGAGTTGTGTTCCACTAGAGAACAACCAGTGGAGAGCTGTTTATCAGGTTTTGAAAACAAACATTCTTTCTGAAGTTTATCATCTTCTTGTTCTACGTTAACTGAATCACACATTAGATTAATTTCTTATAGGTTGGATCACACCAAACACAGATTGTTAGATCTTTTTGTGTTTGCCTGCTCTGATACCAATTAAAAGACGAGGGTACCCAAATATACCTTTTTGTGTTTGCTTGCCGTAGTGCAAGTTGTGCAAGGTTTGACAAGCCGACGTAAAAACTATGTTATATTTTTTGGAGATATTCTCTAGTCGACCCGGTACTTGCTAATGGAAAAGACTTTGGATTTGGATTTGGATTTGGTACCCAAATATACCTCAATCTAAAACTTTTCCACCTATAAGTCCTTTCTCCGAAAGTGATTATCTATGGACTGAGTCGAAACACTACAACTAATCGGTTCACACTTCGTGTGAACGTCTATGGATACGAGATCGAGACAATGCGACAACAAGATAACTTGTGTGATTGACAATGGATACAAGATCGAGACAATACAACAACGAAGTATGTCTACTTGATAATAGGTTTGGACTTAACCAAACACTATAGGATTGCTATCAAGTAAATAGGAATTAACGTTTGTGTATTTTACTTCTAATTATAATAAAAAAATTATAATTGCGGGAATAGAAAAGTAAAATACACAGCAAGATTTTGTTAACGAGGAAACCGCAAATGCAGAAAAACCCCGGGACCTAGCCCAGAATTGAATACTCACAGAATTAAGCCGCTATACTTTGGCTTACCAACACATATTTTGAGAAATAGATAAGCGAGATAAACTCGGCTCGAAATAGCAAATGTGTATAATTGAAGTCTATATAGCAATACCACTTTTTCCTCAAAATAGGAGATAAAATAGATAGACTTTTGAGTGATAGATAAGTTCAAGTCTCCACATACCTCTTTGTTGATGAAGTTCCACAAGTTCCCTTGAGTAGTTCTTCGTCTTCATTCAATGAACGCCGTGGAATCTAGAGCTCAACTACACTTACTATCCTAATCCGAGACTTAGCTATAAGTAGACTAGAAATAAAGACTAATAGTTTTGGCAACTAAACTTGCAAAACAAGCTTGAGATAGCAACGCTTGCGAGTCCGACCGAGCAATGCTCTAACAATCTCCCCCTTTGTCAATTTTAGTGACAAAACTATCAATACATATGGAATACAAAATAAATAAACTTTGTAGCTTTTCTTCCAAATGCTTGATCTCCTTGGTTCTTCAACACTACTCGAAATCTTCATCACTTCCAAGTACTCCAATGATTCCAAAGGTATTCAATTCAGTATTATCGTTGTTGAAGATCCGTAGCCATAATAATGAGAAAACAATAGCTCTCAATCATTGTTATACAGTGTCATAGTATTATTACACAGAATCAAAGTTCAATTATATCACAACTTTGACAACAATACTATTGTGATATGTATCACTCCCCCTTAGTCAATACTCCATCTCACATGAATACCACTCCCCCTTACATAATGATCCAAAAACCATATGTATTTTTAGTGTGAACTACACATTAATTCTCCCTCTTTTTGTCAATAAAATTGGCAAAGGTACGAAAATTAGTGGGATCCTAATGAAATTTCCATAGAGACACTTCATGACCAAAAGAAAAGCACATATCAACTTGTTTATATGCAATCATATAGCCGAAACTAAATGCATTCATCAAGGAATTTATAAAGATACAAAATAACCCCTATAATATTCCACAGCCGCACTCCCCGCAAAGATTTGGCAATTAAGCACAAGTTCAATTAAGAACTCCCCCCCATAAAATGTCATTCCAAAAGGAACAACACGAGTGACCTTAATTTCCCAAGAAAATAAGGATTTCTTTGGACATTAACAAATCACATGAAACATGAATTTGTATCCAAAAATCTCAATTAAATTAACCACAAGAAAACCCATAATTAATTTAATCGGAAATGCTCACATAAGAAAACTTACGGAGCTGCACCGTATTTATATAAAGATATGGATCAGGGAAGATCAATACTACGGAATAAACAAAGATTCATTCTATTTTTCATCACTATTTGTACAATGACATATAATAGTGTTTTGGGGTAAAAACTGATTCTGCTGATTTTGGCAAATTTGGGTGCGTTGATGAGAAACAAATTCAAACCATAAACAAATGCACTGCACGGGAGTACTTTAGATTCGAGAGATCAATCTGTACAATCCTAGCCTAAACCAAGAAATGGTCGTTCCAGTCTTTCTTCGGTCACAAAGTGAAGGAAAAGGGTTGATCTTAGGGAGGGAAGCAAAGAAAGTATTGAGATCAGAATGGTTAACTCTGAAGGTGTGGCTATTTTATGACTTGTATCTGAATATGGAACTGGCTTGCGGAATGTAAGCTATCAGTCCTTGGTATTTTATGGATACTTGTGTTGTTAACCAAAACTGTGTTGTTGTTGGTTAAAATAGGTTGAAAACCTATTTATATAGTCATAGTTGCACGCACCCTGATCTCATAGGAAATTGGAGTAGTTAAGTGATAGAGAAGTGGGGATCGTGTAAAAATGCTGAAAACCACGTCTTGCTATGAGAGAAAACGGTTAGTTTACACCCACTACTTCTCTGCTACCACTAATTGTCCGCTTTTCCTGACACTTTCTTATAATTGGCGTGTTGCACGCCACATGCTGTAAACCGCCAGACCAATACCCTGATGAACATCCCCCAGTTTGTGACATGTTTGATGTCTCAAGTATTTTTATGGAAAAATATGCAGCAGGTTGCTAATTGGGTCTTGTGTGCAAGACCAACGAGCCAAGTCATGAGACTTGCCGCAAAGAATAACAAGTGACGCTATTAGGTTAAATAACTGAGTTATTTGTGAAGCCGATATTCGTAAAATATCGTATGTATTCGATGCATGTAAAGCATCGCTTTTAAGCAAGCAACTCAAAATAATCGATGCATGTGAAGCATCATTGTTGTTAGAGCATTGCTTGGTTGAACCCACCAAGCGTTGGTATGTCAAGTTTGGTTGTCATATTTTAGTGAATCAAAACTCATTTAAAGAGTCGCTTGATTATTTACTAGAGTCAACTTCGTATAGGTTAGCTAGAAAGTTACTAGGATATGAGACTTACAAGTATTACGTGAAGACTTGAAGAATGTGAATAAGAAAATAGCTACAACGATGACATCATCCTTCCTCTTGAGGTTAGTAATATTTGACTATGAAATGTTTCATTCCTAACGTATCTTTCAAGTCGTGCATATTGAAAACATAACTGCGAAGCTGTGAATGATTATACTCTAGTTAGACATAGTATTAAGGAATTACAATACGAAGTATAACGTTTATCTTTTGAACTTCATATATAAGACATCGACATAATCGTATAAATGTTATTGTGATTATGTATGGGTATGGGTGAATATTTCGTCCAAGGAAACAATGTTTTACATTCGTTTAAATGAAGTACAATTCATAAACTTGTTTTATGAATCGAAAGGGAAATCACTAGGCTTATTGGTATTGTTATTTATTGTAAATCTTTGGATTACCAATATGTGTGTTTAGTATAACCGTTCAAAACTTGTTTGTGTTTCTTGGTAAAACTATTCACAAGGCCTGACTTTTGTATTGGTATGACTTTTATTAGTGAAACCGATCTTAAGTAATCACCTGAGATGGTATGATCGATATGTTATAATTGGTATGACCAACTCTAGACATTGGGGAACCGATCCTAGTAAGAGGTGCAACCGATCACAAGCAAGGGGAATTGATCCTTGTAAAAGGTACAACAAGTCTTAATTATTAGTGACCGATCCTATGACTTGTGCAACTGAATACAAGTTAAATACCATAAATATGTGGTAACCGATCCTAGTACCTAGTCAACCAATTTTTGGAAAGCTAGTGTGACTGATCCTAGTACCCACATGGAGGTAGAACCGAAAATTGTTTTGGTAGAACCGTTAAACCCATGATTGGTGATTTGATAGGATAACCAATCACATAGTTCTTGGAAGTCAGATGAACCAATTCTAAACTTGTTTTGAAGTGTCGCAAATCGATTCCAAGATGGTAAATATGAAAAAATGATTCCGCTGATTTTGGCAAATTTGGGTGCGTTGATGAGAAACGAATTCAAACCCTAAACAAATGCACTGCACAGGAGTACCTTAGATTCGAGAGATCAATCTGTACAATCCTGGCCTAAACCAAGAAATGGCCGTTCCAGTCTTTCTTCGGTCACAAAGTGAAGGAAAAGGGTTGATCTTAGGGAGGGAAACAAAGAAGGTGTTGAGATCAGAATGGTTAACTCTGAAGGTGTGGCTATTTTATGACTTGTATCAGAATATGGAACTGGCTTGCGGAATGTAAGCTATCAGTCCTTGGTATTTTATGGATACTTGTGTTGTTAACCAAAACTGTGTTGTTGTTGGTTGAAATAGGTTGAAAACCTATTTATATAGTCATAGTTGCACGCACCCTGATCTCATAGGAAATTGGAGTAGTTGAGTGATAGAGAAGTGGGGATCGTGTAAAAATGCTGAAAACCACGTCTTGCTATGAGAGAAAACGGTTAGTTTACACCCATAACTTCTCTGCTACCACTAACTGTCCGCTTTTCCTGACACTTTCTTATAATGGGCGTGTTGCACGCCACACGCTGTAAACCGCCAGACCAATACCCTGATGAACATCCCCCAGTTTGTGACATGTTTGATGTCTCAAGTATTTTTATGGAAAAATATGCAGCAGGTTGCTAATTGGGTCTTGTGTGCAAGACCAACGAGCCAAGTCATGAGACTTGCCGCTAAGAATAACAAGTGACGCTATTAGGTTAAATAACTAAGTTATTTGTGAAGCCGATATTCGTAAAATATTGTATGTATTCGATGCATGTAAAGCATCGCTTTTAAGCAAGCAGCTCAAAATAATCGATTCATGTGAAGCATCGTTGTATAAAGCTCGCTTAAATCAGTCGCGGAGCTTAATGTCTTAAAAGGAGCGCAACCGGCCATTTTCGGGAAGCTGTGAGAAGCCATTCACGCGTGTCAAAGACAGGCCAGTCGGTCCCTATAGTATAGTGAGGGATTGAGACTATGATGACATCCTATTGGTCGCCTTAAATTTAATCTAGGCCGATCAATTCGGCTGGCGAAGTTGGACGGCCAAGATGATTTGTGGCAATTAATAGCTGCCTTAAAATTTATGTAAACAGCGCGACCAACCCCTTTTGGACGATCGTTTGGGAACCCTATGGGGAGGCCGTGGCTTGGCCGATCACGGCTCATGGAATGAGAGTGGCCATTGATTATGGCCACATCTTGTTGGCCACCTAAAGTGGGAGTTAGGCCGACCAATTCATCTGGCGAAGTTGGACAGCCGAGATGGTTTGCGGCAGTTAATGGCTATCGTTGATTTATTTAGGTTTTAAAAAGCCGTGTGGCCAACCTATTTTGGGCTAACGGTTTTTGGTGTTAGCCGTGTGCTGGGAGTTGTTCGACCGACCAGCACAATAGTCGGGCCGTTGGTGAACATATCCGCACCTTGCCCGTTGATTGAGATTTAATCTAGGCCAGTCAATTCGGCTGGCGAAGTTGGGCGGCCAAGATCATTTTGCGGAAGTAATGTAATGTCGCTTAATGAAATTAGGGTTTTGTAACTCGTGTGGCCAACTGTTTTGGCAAACGTTTAGTAGCTTCACTTGCGAGTTGGAGAGATACCGCTCGGCTAAGGCATTAGTGGGCCCGTCGGTGTGTTTGGTGGCGCTTGTCCGGCCACGTTAGGAGGAGGCTAAGCTTGATAAATCGAGTGGCCAAAACGTACGGCCGTGATCATTTTTTGAGACTGACATGGGCAGTCTAAATTAGATTCCTTAAGGAATTAGGCGCATCGACTAACCAACTTCTAACTTTATTTAAAAGTGCGGATGGTGGGTTTGAAGCAATCTTATTGGTCGATAGGAAAGGGGGTCGGCAACCAATTTTATGGGTCGTGCCGCAGCTCCTCTTTTACTTCTCGTTTTCTTTCTTTGGTAGGATTTTGCTCCTATTAGTCCATGGCGGATTAATTTCCTAGCTTACCTAGGTACGGTCTCGACCAATAAGGTTCGAGATATTACGCAGGGCGCAAGAATCCTAAATTTGCAAATTAATTAGGCCAAAATTTGAATCTTGTGAGCTATCACAAAATTTAACAAATTTGATAAATTCTGTGTGCTAACACAAAATTCTTTTATTCTCAGAGACCAGTTAGCGCGTCTTCTGATTGAGTATTTTCATGCTAGACCTTAATCTTGATACTTTGGGAAATTCATGCTACTATGTTGCGAGTGAACACTAATTGTCATGTCATATGTTAAGGGTTCAGCCAGGGACCATAGCATAGGAAAAATAATCAATAAGCCATACATTAATGAATAATGCAGGCGAGAAGATAAAATTTACAGAATATTTGGGGTTGTTGCTACACACACTATTCTGGGTAAATTTTATATAAATATACTGAATTGCTCAATATATATGTAAATAAGGAGGCCTGAGCCATCAAAACAACCTAGTTGTGTTGTTACTGGTGGGGCCATATATTCGGAGAGGAAAGTACCCTAATTAGGCGAAATCTCTTACGACCGCTCGTTTTAAAGACTTCTTTGGGATTGGGAAGCTCTACGAGTACCGTTGGTGGGAAACGAGATAATTGCAGTTTATTATTAGTTTTCGATTGATTTGATTGACTAACGGTTGTTGAACTTTGATTGCACCTAGTTTGTTTATTCTTGAGAATCTTCTCTTCTGATATAAGATTCACTCAAACTAGATCGAAGTTTTGACGGGGATCTTTAGACTGTTTGTAGATCTAAAGACATCTTGGGATAATCCATTGTTAACAGACTCCATTCTGTCTGTGATTGATTACAAGAGATCCAAGTTGATTGTGTGCAGGTGTTTATTGAAGATCTAAGAAGATTTGAAGACAAAAAAGATTTCTTATTTGAGTTCATAATCTTTGGTGTGCACAAAACTTGATCGGCTGGGATCCAACTATAATCGTTTATCTTTTGATAGATTGGATTGATTAATTGAGTAGATCGGCATCAATACGTTTCTTTGTGATTTGAACTATTGATTGCATAGTCTAGACAATTACCTTGGTGATTGTTGATTAGATAGATCTAAGGACCTGACAAAGGAGTTTATTGGGATAAACGGAAGAGCCTTTTGTCAAACTCATATCACTTGTTTGAAAAGAGTTGTTACCGAACAGATTTGTTGTTCCTTTACTGTTTGGAATACGAACCAAAGGAATTGTTCCAAGTGCGTGACTTATTGCAAGGTTGAGGCGCAGGGATATATAAGGAACTAGGTGAACTATAGGTTTAGTTGCTTGGTCTCAACTATACGAAGTTGGTTTAGATTTTGTATAGCGGCTTAATCCTGAGAGTATTCAATTCTGGACAAGGTCCCGGGGTTTTTTTGCATTTGCGGTTTCCTCGTTAACAAAATCTTGCTGTGTCTTTTACTTTTCTATTTCCGCAATTATAATTTTTTTATTATAATTAGAAGTAAAGTACACAAACGTTAATTCCTATTTACTTGATAGCAATCCTATTGTGTTTGGTTAAGTTCGAACCTATTATCAAGTAAACATACTTCGTTGTCGTATTGTCTCGATCTTGTATCCATAGTCAATCACGCAAGTTATCTTGTTGTCGTATGGTCTCGATCTCGTATCCATAGACGATCACACGAAGTGTGAACCGATTAGTTGTATTATCTCGACTCAGTCCATAGACAATCACTTTTTGAGAAAGGACTTATAGGTGGAAAAGTTTTAGATTGAGGTATATTCGGGTACCCTCGTCTTTTCAATTGGTATCAAAGCAGGCAAACACGAAGCGATCTAACAATCTGTGTTTGGTGCGATCCAACCTATAAGAATGAACTCGAATTCTCATGAATCGACTTCAATTAACGTACCGCCAAGATTTTACGGATCAAACTATCTATGGTGGAAATCTGTTATGAAATCTTTTCTTCAATCACGATACTTTAATACATGGCTATTAGTCGTCGATGGTTATAATCGCCCGAAAGTAGAAAATTTGGAAACTGAGTTTAAACGCTTAGTGGATTTTTCAAACGAAGAAAAGGCTTTTGTTAAGCAGAATTCATATGGTTTGAATGTTATTATACATGATGTAAGATGTGATCTACAACATCATGTATCAACATGTCAAACTTCGAAAGAAGCTTGGGATAATCTTCAGATCGTATTCGAAGGAAACACATCAGAGAAAGAAGCTAGACTTCAAACTCTTACGTCCTATTGGGAAAACCTTCGAATGGATGACAATGCCATTTTTAAAGAGTTTCATATTAAACTCTCTGAGATAATTAATGCTTCTTTCTCTCTTGGAAAGACTATTTCTGAAAAGGATATAGTGTGCAAAATTCTCAGATCATTGCCATCTAGATACGATTCTAAGAAGCATGCAATCATAGAAACAAATGATATTTCAACTCTCTCACGAAGCACACTCGTTGGAAAGTTAAAGATCTTTGATCATGAATCACAGTATATTCAAACTAGAGGAATTGCTTTTAAAGCTGCAAAGATTCCGAAAACTCCAATGGAGAGAAATAGACAGATGGATGATTCAGATGAACAGATTGCAGAAAATTCTAATGATGAAATTGAATAATCATTATCATTGATTTCTAGATAGTTTCGATATCTCTTAAAGAAAAGAAATAAGAGATTCGTAAAGGATACTCATCGATCTTCTCGTCTACATGATCGAGTTCCTGTTAAAAAGGATCAGGAAGAGGATGATAAATATCAACCTCAGTGCTTTAAGTGTAAAGGGTTTGGTCATATTGCTAAAGACTGTCCCAATCTTAAGAAATATACTGGAAGCAAGGCTCTAGCTGTAACTCTAGATGAGACCTCTGATTCATACGATTCTGAAGAAGAGGAAACAGCTAATATTACATTAGTTGTCAATCTTATTCCTTCCTCCTCCATTAGTGATTTACCCATTTTAAAAATGGACATGTCTTCCAATGTTATTAAATCATCTAATGGTAAAGGGAAAAATAAGACAAGGTGATAAAAACTGTCTCAAAAACAGAATTGCTAAAAGTTGCATAGGCAACCCAAGTCAATCTCAAGATACTTCGTTAGTTCGAGGTAACAAAAAGAGAATTTTTCATACGATACTAGATCAAGGACACTCTGGTTGTTCAAAATTCCATAATGAGAGAAAATCTCATACTAATACCACCTGATCGATATTAGCATTTCTTTCCTCACCTCGTGTGCCAAATTTAGTGAGGAAAAAGAAAGATCAAAGGCACTTATGTGTAGATTATGGGAATAAAATCTAGTACTTTAAAATATTTGAGATATTCGTATTTATAGGAATATTATATTTTCGGAAGTATGAAAATTATAAAAAGATCCTTCTCCTTCTTTGGTCATTCCTTTTCCGAACTATGAGTCTGGATCCAATGTCTTCTCTTGATAAGATGCTAGATCAGAAAGATCACTTTAAGAATAAGTCTGCATCTTCTCTTGATATAGAGAAATCAAAGAGCAAAATCAAAAAGAGAGATTGGCTTAGCAAGAAGGAAAGAGAGAATATGCTGAAGAAAGATCAGTGTATTGAAGCATTGACACACTTATGTGTTCAATCAAAGACCGAATTACATGTGCTTGCAGAATCCTTCACGAAAATTTCTCAACTGCAAGAAATTCTGGTCAAACAGAAAGGTTATATACTTGAAGAGTTTCACAGGCTGAAGACTGAAAGTAATAATCTACCTTCCTCTAGCATTGAGATGAAGGATTGTTCAAAATAATAGACATCCGTTTTTTATTTCTTTCAATAATTGTAGAAGGTCTATTATGAATAAAACTATCTATTATTTATGATTAAAATTATTAGTTTATAATTTTTCTTGTGATTGTTTTTCGATTACATAGCCGGTGCTTAAATGCTTTATTTTATTGCTATGTATGTTTATGGGATGTTTGATTTCGGTTTACATAACCTTAATATTCGATCTCATATTGTGTGAACCCTTATGGTTTTGGTGACTTTTTGGTTTAGCAGGATTAAGTTCTAGCCCATGTTGGTAGGCTTTATCAAAGGATTATAAGGGGTTCCGATTGAAACTAATATGTGAAAAAGTCACAATATGTTGAATTGTTTGGTTTAGCATAAAAGCATATGAGTTTCGGGGTTTTCAACTTTTGTTATGCATTATAAAACCGGTTTTCAACCTTTCTCTGGTAAAGGTTGGTTTTTGTTGTTGTTCTTTTGTTCTTGCGAGAGGATGACAACAAAACGGGGGAGAGTTCTATGTGAACTTGCGCTTAATGATATATCTTTCTGGGGTGAAGAGGATGCGGAGCTTGAGGTAACAAATTTGTTAGTTTATCGTTTTCCTATTTAAGAAAAGCCTGATTTTATTTCTTTTGCTTAACAAAATTTCGGTACAATTGATGTTTATTCCATTATTTGTGTATGGATGTGTGTGTGATTCAATTGTTTCCGGTTAAGAAAACTATTGTTATCTTGCTTTATTGTTTGGTATCAATTGTTTAGGCTTACAAAATTTCGGTGCAATTGCGGTACTATAATGTCTATGTTTGTTTCAATTGCTTCTGGTTGAGGTAAATAATTATGCAAGTTGATTTATTTGGTTTGTATGAATTGTTTATGGCTTAACAAAAAGGTTTTCGGGATGAATTGTTTAGTCCAATTCGATTCCGGATAAGAGAAACTAAGTTAATTCTGATCTTAGTTAGATTTATCAAAGTGGAGGTTTCGGTTATTCAAGTCTAACCGAATGCCTTAACAAGAAATGCTAGTTAACTAACCTAGTACTTGTCTTGTTTAAAAGTGAAAGGTCTAAGTTATTATTTGAATAATTAGAACTTGATGAGAAAAAAATAGAGTTAATTCTGATCTTTATTTTGGCCTTATCGAACAAGCGATTGTATTTGTGCAATCGGTTTAGCAAAAGAACTAAAGTGCTTAGTCAATTTTTGATTTGCTAAACTATTAGGGAAAATTGCTTCGGGAAATTGTTTCCTTGGTAACATATCAAAACAAAATTACTTTGTAGTTTCGGTTTTGATATTGGTTATCTAAAATGGTGTGTGGAACCCTCGTTCTTAACTCTTATAGGTTGCAAGTCTTTTAAGATTTGTAAGATCCTTTCGGTTTGTCTTTTATTTTCTCGTACCTTTGTCATTTTGTGACAAAAAGGGGGAGAAATATATGGAGTAAACAAGTGATTTGGTATCACTAAGGAAAGGACAATTGTGCTTAAACGTAATATCTAATGAAAGAGTAAAGCATAGGCTAAGGGGGAGTAACATATCATATGATGATGAGAATAACAAAGACGTGCGGATTGAAAATATACCTATCTTACCTTTAGGGGGAGTATTAGCTTTGTTATTATAATGTCAACAGCGGCATTTATGGATTGAATGTATACAGGTTATTGTGTTGTTGAAACTTGGAATCAAGCGTATGTGTAATGAATTCTTGTAATTTGTTTATCCATATGATGTAAGAGTTTTGTCACTAAAATTGACAAAGGGGGAGATTGTTAGAGCATTGCTCGGTTGAACTCACCAAGCGTTGGTATGTCAAGTTTGGTTATCATATTTTAGTTAATCAAAACTCATTTAAAGAGTCGCTTGATTATTTACTAGAGTCAACTTCGTATAGGTTAGCTAGAAAGTTACTAGGATATGAGACTTACAAGTATTACGTGAAGACTTGAAGAATGTGAAGAAGTAAAGAGCTACAACGACGACATCATCCTTCCTCTTGAGGTTAGTAATATTTGACTTGAAATGTTTCATTCCTAACGTATCTTTCAAGTCGTGCATATTGAAAACATAAATGCGAAGCTGTGAATGATTATACTCTAGTTAGACATAGTATTAAGGAATTACAATACGAAGTATAACGTCTATCTTTTGAACTTCGTATATAAGACATCGACATAATCGTATGAATGCTATTGTGATTATGTATGGGTATGGGTGAAGATTTCGTCCTAGGAAACAATGTTTTACATTCGTTTAAAGGAAGTACAATTCATAAAAAAAATTTATGAATCGAAAGGGAAATCGCTAGGCTTATTGGTATTGTTATTCATTGCAAATCTTTGGATTACCAATATGTGTGTTTAGTATAACCGTTCATAACTTGTGTTATGTTTCTTGGTAAAACTATTCACAAGGCCTGACTTTTGTATTGGTATGACTTTTATTAGTGAAACCGATCTTAAGTAATCACCTGAGATGGTATGATCGATATGTTGTAATTGGTATGACCAACTCTACACATTGGGGAACCGCTCCTAGTAAGAGGTGCAACCGAATTTGGAAATATATTGCATATCTTGATAATATTTTCGTTTTTGGAAATTCCTTGGTGTCCAAACTTCCTTGGTCTATAAATGTTGAAGTTTGCATTTCTAGCAAACTAATCCTCAGAGCAAGCAAAACTACCTAGTTTTGTTGTTACTGGTGGAGCCATCTATTCGGAGAGGAAAGTACCCTAATTAGGCGTAATCTCTTACGACCGCTCGTTTTAAAGACTTCTTTGGGATTGGGAAGCTCTACGAGTACCATTGGTGGGAAACTAGATAATTGCAGTTTAATATTAGTTTTCGATTGATTTGATTGACTAACGGTTGTTGAACTTTGATTGCACCTAGTTTGTTTATGCTTGAGAATCTTCTCTTCTGATATAAGATTCACTCAAACTAGATCGACGTTTCGACGGGATCTTTAGACTGTTTGTAGATCTAAAGACGTCTTGTGATAATCCATTGTTAACAGGCTCCGTTCTGTCTGTGATTGATCACAAGAGATTCAAGTTGATTATGTGCAGGTGTTTATTGAAGATCTAAGAAGATTTGAAGACAAAGAAGATTTCTTATTTGAGTTCATAATCTTTGGTGTGCACAAAACTTGATCGGCTGGGATCCAACAATAATCGGTTTATCTTTTGATAGATTGGATTGATTAGTTGAGTAGATCGGCATCAATACGTTTCTTTATGATTTGAACTATTGATTGCATAGTCTAGACAATTACTTTGGTAATGTTGATTAGATAGATCTAAGGACCTGACAAAGGAGTTTATTGGGATAAACGGAAGAGCCTTTTGTCAAACTCATATCACTTGTTTGAAAAGAGTTGTTACCGAACAGATTTGTTGTTTCTTTACTGTTTGGAATACGAACCAAAGGAATTGTTCTAAGTGCGTGACTTACTGCAAGTTGGAGGCGCAGGGATACAGACGGAACTAGGTGAACTATAGGTTTAGTTGCTTGGTCTCAACTATACGAAGTTGGTTTAGATTTTGTATAGCGGCTTAATCCTGAGAGTATTCAATTCTGGACAAGGTCCTGGGGTTTTTCTACATTTGCGGTTTCCTCGTTAACAAAATCTTGCTGTGTCTTTTACTTTTCTATTTCCGCAATTATAATTATTTTTATTATAATTAGAAGTAAAATACACAAACGTTAATTCCTATTTACTTGATAGAAATCCTATTGTGTTTGGTTAAGTCCAAACCTATTATCAAGTAAACATACTTCGTTGTTGTATTGTCTCGATCTTGTATCCATAGTCAATCACGCAAGTTATCTTGTTGTCGTATTGTCTCGATCTCGTATCCATAGACGACCACACGAAGTGTGAACCGATTAGTTGTGTTGTCTCGACTCAGTCCATAGACAATCACTTTCGGAGAAAGGACTTATAGGTGGAATTTTTTTAGATTGAGGTATATTTTGGTACCCTCGTCTTTTCAGTTGTATAAAGCTCGCTTAAATAAGTTGCGGAGCTTAATGTCTTAAAAGGAGCGCAACCGGCCATTTTCGGGAAGCTGTTAGGAGCCATTCACGCATACCCAAGACAGGACGGTTGGTCCCTATAGTAGAGTGAGGGCTGGAGACTATGATGACATCCTATTGGTCGCCTTAGATTTAATTTAGGCCGGTTAATTCGACTGGCGAAGTTGGACGACCAAGATGATTTGCGGCAGTTAATGGCCGCCTTAAAATTTATGTAAACAATTCGACCAGCCCCTTTTGGACGATCGTTTGGAGCCATATGGGGAGGCCGTTGCTTGGCCGATCGCGGCTCATGGAAGGAGAGTTTCCATTGATTATGGCCACATCTTGTTGGCCACCTAAAGTGGGAGTTAGGCCGACCAATTCATCTGGCGAAGTTGGACGGCCGAGATGGTTTGCGGCAGTTAGTGGCTGCCGTTGATCTATTTAGGTTTTAAAAGCCGTGTGGCCGACCTATTTTGGGCTAACGGTTTTTGGTGTTAGCCGTGTGCTAGGAGTTGTTCGACCGACCAGCACAATAGCCGGGCCGCTGGTGAACATATCCGCACCTTTCCCGTTGATTGAGATTTAATCTAGGCCTGTCAATTCGGCTGGCGAAGTTGGGTGGCCAAGATCGTTTCAATAATGTAATGCCGCTTAATGAAATTAGGGTTTTGTAACTCGTGTGGCCAACTGTTTTGGCAAACGTTTAGTGGCTTCACTTGCGAGTTGGAGAGATGCCGCTCGGCTAAGGCATTAGTGGGCCCGCCGGTGTGCACGGTGGCGCCTGTCCGGCCACGTTAGGAAGCGGCTAAGCTTGATAAATCGAGTGGCCAAAACGTATGGCCGTGATCGTTTTTTGAGACTGACATGGGCAGTCTAGATTAGATTCCTTAAGGAATTAGGCGCATCGACCAACCAACTTCTAACTTTATTTAAAAGTGCGTGTGGCGGGTTTGAAGCAATCTGATTGGTCGATAGGAAAGGGGGCCGGCAACCAATTTTATGGGGCGTGGCCGGCCGGCCACTGGCGGCGCCTGTTGATTGCTGTCGTATGCGTCAAAAATAATTTCACTTTCTTACTCAACTAAAATAAATGAAGTAAGTAGTAAGAAAGAGTTCGTTCCCACTTGGAGGCTTTTGTTGTTATAAAATTTCAGATTCTTAAGTAACCAAGGGGGAATTTTGATTTTATCTAAGCAATAAAATAAAGCAAAGCAATTAAAATAATTGAAATAAACAATAAGGAGAAGATATTGGTCACGGGATAGTATCATTCACAATCATGCATTTTCATCAATGACTAGAATTGAAAATTTAATCTCGCATTTACTAAAAGTCCTAGGATATCTTGATCGCAAGAATATCCCGTTTATTTCCCAATTTTATCACAAACACATTAAAAGATGCACATGTGAAATCTACCTAGAAAACAACCTAAAGTGTAAAAGCACAATTAAGTTTAACTTCCCAAGAGCACTAAGCTCTATGAAATAGACTAATCAATGCAAATGAACGTGTAAAAGCACTAATTCATTTTAACAAAGGTTATGATTCATATGCAATTATAAAGATGTATCACTATAAGTAATAATGGCACTATGCTACTTAGAATCAGGGATTAACAACTTTTATGTATTGAAAATCCTAATCTAGCTTTAGATATGAATATAAATCAGATTGATTCCGGACTCAACCAAACAAGTATTCAAATCATATAACATTATAAGCAATGAATCATAAACAACAAAGTTGAGACAAAACTAATGCATTGAATCAAATAACATGTTTGATGAAATCAACTTTATCCCATAACCAATAATAGTATTTAGCTACTCATATTAATGGAGTTCATCATAATCATATTTGGAATAAAGAACATAAAAAAACAATGAAAGCAAACCCTAGTAGAATTGCCGCTCTCCTCCAAAACTCCAAATAGTAGTATACGTGATAACCAAAAGAAGTAAGTCTTCCCCTTTTATATGTTTCCAAAACTAGGTCAAGTATTCAATACCCAAGTCCAATTTTGTATGTTTCCAAAACTAGGTCAAGTATTCAATACCCAAGTCCAAGTAGTCCACCAATAGAGAATACCCATATTGAAAATAGGCCACTAAAATTCTCTGCCAAAAACTACTCGCCGGAAAACTGGGGTAATCGGCCGGAATTTGGCCGAGAAAGTCATCTCATGTGACTGTAAAAGTCACCGGTCAAAACAGTTCAGACAGGTCAACTCGGGTCAACTCAGAAGTCAGACCGAGTTGAAGTGAGTCAGGTGGTCTAATCAGACCTGAGTCAGACCTGAATGAACTGCCATTGCCTTGGCTTTTTGCACGGCCTGGACTTATGCAGCGCAATCATTGTGCATTACCAACTCATATCCAGCCATGATGGCTGTGCATCCTGCAATTCCTGCAACGTTTCGACTTCTTCCCATTTAGCCAACGCCAAGCTGTCTAGCTGCTTCCACCATCTTAGCTCCATTCTCATTAAACTGCACCTGCAATTTCATAACTGCAACTCTCTCATAACAGTCACCACACCTTCCAGTTCATAACACAGCACCACCAGGCTTAGTAAACAACAGCTCCATTGCCACTCTTTCTGCCTAGCCAAATCTGCACCATTTATACCTTCTGCAGCTTCATAACTCTACCCAAAATGAACAACACCAAGAACCCACGACCTGCAACTGCTATAGTTTCTTGCCAGCACAACAATCACCAACCTGACTCATCCCGCAATTGCAACCTCCACCAGGCCATACTCCATCTACTTGCACTGCTCCATAAACTGCACTCCATAGCTCCAATTCAACCATCTGCAGTTCACCTCAATGGCAGCAACTACAGCTATGCCACTTTCGTTGCTCAATTCTTTCACCTGCAGCACAATATCATTCCCTGCAGCTCATGACCAGTTTCTTGTTCACCACCAACATAAGCAACAGCATCAACCAGTATTTCTCCCTTGCACCAGAGCCACACCAACTGCAACAACATTTCTTCCATCTGTAGCTGCACCTCAAATACCACCGAATTCAATTTCATGTTCTTTCCCTGTACCATCTGAAGTAACTAGCATCAAAAGCACCATCTTCTGAATCTTCTCTACAGAACAATCAAACACAGCCATCGTGACCATGGCAGTAACACCAATTTCATCTCCAACAGCTACCCATTTCTTCAATTCCTTGCTTAACTCAGTTCCAGCTTTGCCTCCTCCTTTCTAACCATTACAATAATTCAATGCTGCCACCAGTGCCTTCCCTGTTCACCATCTCAGACTCAAGTCCATTACAGACCCATGATAATCACCATTTCCTCAAACCCTCATCTCCATCAGTACCAACACCAGCTACTCATTCATTCACTCACAGAAAACCCTAATTCCAGAACCCATCTGCTCAAATCGATCTCAGACAGCATCACGAACTCGTATTCACCATCTTCATCACAGTTGAACCTCTAATCTGCAATTCCTGACTCTGTTTAAGAACCCTAATTTCTGTAACTCATTTCTTCAACTGTACTGCTTGAATTTGAAAGCCCATTCTACCTTCTTGTCACAGCTTCACAACCCCTGTCCTAACATTCATCTAATCCTCTTAATTTCTTCAAATTCTTCATCAATCTCAACAGCAGTAACTTCTTCTCCTCGATCTCTGCCATCACTTGAGCAACATAAATCATTCACCAGAGAAACCCTTGAATTGTTCAATCTTCATAGTTCACTGAATCTCCTCCCATCTCTCGATCAAAAATCGCCAGCCATCTCTCAGCCGCACCTAGTTTTCCTCTTCTCTGAATTTGGTACACAAGTGATTGAGAAAACATTTATCTCAATTTTAGGGTTTTGGTAATAACCAGAATTACTATAGAACACCCATTGTTCTGGTATGGGCTAACCCGTGCATAAAATGGCTTGTCGGTTCCAGAGAACTGACAGTTCATTCTTCACTCTTTCTTGTGCAACAACCTTGGCGGGTTCCAAATATAATTCGATTGTGAATTGACATTTTTGCCTTTTACGCTCCAAATGGATGATTTCTCCTTCTTTTGCTCCAAATGACTCCAAAGTACCTAAACACTCAAAAGTAAACATAAGATACAAAACTTACAAGAAAAGTAGCAAAGAAAGCATAAACAATAGATAAATATTAAGGTGTTTACAACACCTATCACCTGTTGGGGCGAACTGGCCGGCCAAGTGACGTGGCCGCACCTCCTCTTGCTGTCGCTTCTTTTTTGCCGCAGCTCCTCTTTTACTTCTCGTTTTCTTCCTTTGGTAGGATTTTGCTCCTATTAGTCCATGGCGGATTAATTTCCTAGTTTACCTAGGTCCGGTCTCGACCAATAGGGTTCGAGATATTGCGCAGGGCGCAAGAAGCCTAAATTTGCAAATTAATTAGGCCAAAATTTGAATCTTGTGAGCTATAAAAAAATTTAATAAATTTGATAAATTTTGTGTGTTAACACAAAATTCTTTTATTCTCAGAGAGCAGTTAGCGCGTCTTCTGATTGAGTATTTTCATGCAGACCTTAATCTTGATACTTCGGGAAATTCATGCTACTCTGTTGCGAGTGAACACTAATTGTCATGTCCTACCAATGTTAAGGGTTCAGCCGGGGAACATAGCATAGGAAAAATACTCAATAAGCCATACATTAATGAATAATGCAGGCGAGAAGATAAAATTTATAGAATATTTGGGGTGGGTAAATTTTATATAAATATACTGAATTGCTCAATACATATGTAAGTAAGGAGGCCTGGGCACTCGTCATTCTTAAATGGCTCAGCTTCTTTGCAGAACAACGGAGCATTAAATACACGGTTTTACAATTTTAGCCCTGAACTAAAAACCACCATCAACAAATAGACTTTAATCTTTGTAAACAAAAGTTCATCCTTTCTTCCATCAATATTTGCATAATGACATAAAAGGCTTAACTTTTGTTTTGTCAAAAGTTCATTCAATCTTTTATCAATACTTGCATACTGACATATGAAAGACTTAACTTTTGACCACGTATGGGACAATCACAGTTCACGGATGCAAACACACATATCCCATAACAAGTTGCAATATATAAAATCATAAAGATTAATACTGCAAAATCATCTTCCAAATAAAATTTAGAATTTAAATAAATAAATCTAAAAACATTGCAAGATGAAAATTGTTGGAAATGTGTACTCACAATAATGGCTATTCCAAACCCTAGTTATCCTTCTTAAAACACAAGAATAAATTCTCATAAGAAGTTTCCTAGATATTTATTCAAAAAAACTCCAATAAAACATTTCACTTACATTGAATACTCTTCTCATATTCCCTATATTCGTCAAGCTCATCTTCGATTAGATCAATGCTGGATACAAGGTTATCCATCTTTTAATCAAGTCTTTTGGAAAAAGATTCAAGTTCACTTTTCAGGGCACTTACTTGTTCCAAGACGAGATTCATGGTTAAAGAGAGCTTATCAAAAGGAGAGACATAGGGATTCCCATCAAGGGAGGAATCACGTTTGTCAAAGTATATCTCACTATCAGAAGAATCAAAACGAATCTTCTTAGAGGGAAAAAGAACAGTCCAGACATCACTTTCTTTGCTTGAAAGACTTTATGAGGACATGATAGAAGAGATAAGAAATGCTTTTTCTTAGGAGGAATCTTCATCTTAAAAAGGAGGAAGATAGGGGATAAATTTTTAAAAAGACCTTTGACCAAAACCCTAACAGAATTTGGTTATTCCCAGGAAAAAGTCTTACAGGGAAGAGCCTTTTATGAACAGAAACGGTTCTTGACTCAAAAAGGAGCCACAAAAAGAACAGAAACAACTTAGAGAATCACAAAAATATTTCATCACAACCCTCTTTAAGATTATGGTTCTTGTTCAAGAGACAAAAGAAAACAAGAACCATCTTAAACCTTATTACAGATTGTAATTTCTCTAATCCAAAGCAGGACTGGGCGGTTTCTTATGAGGAGAAAAAGTATTTGTTATTCCTTGTTTATGTATTGTTTTTAAGGAAGAAGAGTTATGTGCATCATTTTTCCTTTTTAGCACAATTTTGAATTCCTTGTTTGTTGATTTTCGTAAACTATGAATGACTTTGGAAATCTCTTTTGAAAGAGATGAAGGTTTCTTGGGAGGTTTCCTTTTCATCCTCTGAAAACAAGATTTATCGGAGGAGATATTTTCTTGATACTTTGTGCACATTGTATCTAGATGATCCTGATTTCTACACACGAGGACCAACCCATTTGGTATGTCCTTGTATTTTTCTATATCATCAGAATGACTTGAGAATGATATAGATTCGAGAATAACTTGCTGAAAATGCCTAGAAGAGATAATCGAATAGGTTCGATGTATCTTAGTAGGATCATAATTGCGAGAGACGGAAATTTCTTTTCTTTAAATCCGCAGTTGACATTCCAGATCATCAATCTTTTTAATTAAGGTTTCCTTTTCCAGTTGAAACTCTTCTGGAGAAGTAAGATTGTATATTATGGAATAGTCATGACTGTTAGGAGGACAAGTGTGATTATCAGTAAGGAAGTTAAGAGAACCTCCACAGATATTTTCCTCAGGACAGTAATCAAGAGTAGCCATCCATGCTTTAGTTAACTCACTAAACTTCTCATCAGAACATTTGGAAGTATCATTGACACTTCTATAGCACTTGGAGCAAGTTTCATTATCATAGTTTTTCTGAACTATTCTATCCCTTTTATTGATTGAAAGATCTTTCTTTTGAGACTTTCTTTTACTCTGTCTGAGAGTCTTGTTTAACTGTTGTATAAACAGTGAAAGAGTATAATTAAAGCAATTCTCATTTCTTGTGTCAATCAATTTAGGACGTCGAGATTTTTTATCAGATGCAGCAACAAAGTTGGCTAGCAAGTGACGTTTTTCTCTTTGACATAGTTCAAGATAGAAAATCTTTAGCTTTCCAACAAGAGTATTTCTGGAAAGAGTATCAAGGTTATTTCCTTCAACAATGGCATGCTTCTTAGAATCGTATCTAGATGGCAGTGATTTGAGAATTTTCATCACAATATCCTTTTCAGGAATAGTCTTACCCAATGCAAAAGATGCATTAACAATTTCAGACACTTTGTGATTAAACTCATCAAATGACTCTTCGTCTGCCATACGAAGGTTTTCCCAATCGGAACATAGGTTTTGAAGCCTAGCTTCCTTTTCAGAGGTATTCCCTTCAAATACAGTTTCTAAGATATCCCATGCTTCTTTAGACTTTGTGCAAGTAGTCACATGATGCTGAAGATCTGGGGTAATGGCATATATAATAGCATTTAAGCCGTCAGAATTTTGCTTTGCAGCAAGGATTTCTTCTGGACTATATCTACCAATATCCTTAGGTATAGATACATCGCCTTATGTATTAACCGGAAGATCATAGCCATTAAAAACACGTGCCCATGTTTGAAAATCACGAGCTTGAAGAAAAGCACGCATAACGATTTTCCACCATGAGTAGTTTGAGTCATCGAAGACTAGTGGTACGTTTATGGAGATAGAATTTCTGTCCATATAGTCAGATCGCTACAAACACAGACTTATGAGGTCTGAAACGTGTTTGCCCGCCAATTGAAAAAGCGGGGGTATAACAACCTCACCCAATATTTCGCTTAGCAATCTGTATGGACTAACTCCAATATACTTATAAGAGAATCAACTAGACAATTAGACTCAATCTTAAGAAAAGTATATCAAAGAGTTATATCTCAATCTCTTAATTCAATCCGCAATCAAACAAACAATAATTTACGAGCCCGATTGAATATAAGAGAGTTAACTTGAACGGTACCAAAGACCAATGTTAAAGGATCAATCAATTTCAATCAACAACCAAAGGTTGGATTTACCAATTGATTGATTCAACGCACAACCTGTGATATTTCAATTATATAACAAAATATAATGCAAAAAAGAAATAATACAGACACCAGAAGTTTTGTTAACGAGGAAACCGCAAATACAGAAAAATCCCGGGACCTAGTCCAGATTTGAACACCACACTGTATTAAGCCGCTACAAACACTAGCCTACTACAAAGCTAACTTCGGTCTGGACTATAGTTGAACCTAATCAATCTCACACTGATTCAAGGTACAATTGCATTCCTTACATCTTTGATCCAAGTAGGATACTACGCACTTGATTCCCTTAGATGATCTCACCCACAACCAAGAGTTGTTACGACCCAAAGTTGAAGACTTGATAAATAAATCTGTCTCACATAGAAAAGTCTATTGAGTAGATAAATCTGTCTCCCACAGATATACCTACGAGTTTTTTGTTCCGTCTTTTGATAAATCAAGGTGAACAGGAACCAATCGATAACCCGGACTTAGATTCCCAAGATATTGATCGATTAACCTAGAATTATCAATCACCTCACAATAATCTTAATCGATTAACGAAACAAGATATTGTGGAATCACAAATGATGAGATGAAGGTGTTTGTAACTACTTTTCTATCTTGCCTATTGGAGATATAAATCTCAAGCCAATCTTACGATTGTACACAATCACGATAGAAACAGCAAGATCAGATCACGCAACTACATAAAAAATAGTTGGGTCTTGCTTCACACTCCCAATGAAGTCTTTAAGTCGTTAACCTATAGAGTTTCGTGAAAAACATAAGGTTAAAGGAGAATCAAATTTAGCTTATACAACTAGTATCACACAGGAGGTGTGGGGATTAGGTTTACCAGTTTCTAGAGTTCTCCTTTATATAGTCTCCAAATCAGGGTTTGCAATCTAAGTTACCTTGGTAACAAAGCATTCAATATTCACCGTTAGATGAAAACCTGATTAGATTCAAGCTAATATTTTTCAACCGTTAGATCGATCTTAGCTTGTTATACACAAATGAAATGCACCTTCATTTTGGTTTGGGTAACCGTACCTAAACGTGTACACTTAGTCGGTTCAACAATAGTTAACCAATGGTTAGCCATATGAGCACTTTCATATCAACCTTATTCATCTTCACCATAACTGGTTCAAGTGACTCAAATGAACTAGTTAGATAGTTGTTCAATTGCTTAGATCTTATAGAAGTATACAAGACACAATTGAAGCAAAATCGATTTTGATTCACTCGAAATAGCCACGGTTTGCAAAGATTGCATTCCTTATTATATAAATGTTTTAGTTCATGAATAAACCGATTTTAGAAGTAACCTACTTAAGTATGCAAACAGGTACGCATACCTAAGTGGTTGAACCGAGTTTGGTTACGCCAGTAAGCATACGGGTGCGCATACCAATTCACACTTCCAAACTCCAGCAGAAATTCACAGACCTGAAACTTCCGCCAGTATGCGTACGGTATGCATACTTGCCCGAGTTTCCAACAACCGCCGGTACGCGTACGGGTACGCATACTTTAGGTTCCCGGTTTTGGACTTTTACACAAATGTGAGAACACACTATGTTTATATCCAAACATAGTTACTTGATCTAAACTCTTATTTCAATCATTGAAACTTTCTTAGAGGATGTTATAATAGTTGTTATTCACAAACTATTTTCATCAAAGCGATTTTCAAGTTATTGAAATAATCAACATGACTTTCGTCATGAGTAAAGATGAACTTGGCCAAAACGAAAGCTTACCAACACATATTTTGAGAAATAGATAAGCGAGATAAACTCGGCTCGATATAGAAAATGTGTATAATTGAAGTCTATATAGCAATGCGACTTTTGTCTCAAAATAGGAGATAGAATAGATAAACTTTTGAGTGATAGATAAGTTCAAGTCTCCACATACCTCTTTATTGATGAAGTTCCACAAGTTCCCTTGAGTAGTTCTTCATCTTCATTCGATGAACGCCGTGGAGTCTAGAGCTCAAATACACTTACTATCCTGATCCGAGACTTAGCTATAAGTAGACTAGAAATCAAGACTTATAGTTTTGGCAACTAAACTTGACAAACAAGCTTGAGATAGCAACGCTTGCGAGTTCGACCGAGCAATGCTTTAACAAATATACTTGACTTAATTTGTGATTCTAGGCTTCCAAATCTCATTTCTATTTGTTTTCACCAATTAATGACCTTGGATAATCCACGAAGCTGCGTTCCAGCAACAACTCTAATGCTTCATTAATCAATGTAAACTATCTAAGCTGCTTGATCTTCTCAAACTAAACATGTGTTCTATTAATATAACAAGAGCCACAACAACAGTCTGATCAAGTTCAGATTGCACTATCATCTTAAATACATTTCCTCTATTTATTTCAGAAACCGGATTTTATCGAAATAATATCCGGTATCCGATAACTTATCGTAACGGAATCAGATTGGTATTTTAGAATTCCGTCGGATGTTATCGGGTATCGAAAAATCCGATAATAGTCAGCCTATCGGAATCAGATTTGCCAAAATCCATCGGAATTTAGTCAGTTGACATCCCTACTCAAACACTTCTAAGACTTCATTGATCACTCAAACACTTATGTATATGTGTCATGATTAAATTTTTAGGTGTTTTAATGAACATCAAATTGCTTTAGTTCTTTGGCATCCTTGCCAAATCGAATAATCATTATACACGGTTCCAGAACTGGTTCCTAGTGTATACTCTTCTATTGCATTTTCAAGACCTAAAGTGTCTGCTTGATTCCTAAGTTATCTTAGCTTGAATTCTAAGCAACCCCTGGTTCTTGAAAATCTATAAATAGAGATTCTCTTTCAACTGGGAAAATCAATCCCTGACTGTATCTGTCCTAGTTGATTATAGAGTCATCCCCTATAAACCAATGTTTCCTCTGAGAAATATAATTAGGTCTACGACTAAAAGGCTTCGCTTCGGGGATCGTGAAGCCAGGTCCGGCTATCTTTACCTTGATAGTTCATGTATCCTGATCTTTTGTTTCTGTTTATCGAGGTTTTTGTAATCTCTTTTAGGCAAGATATATATAAATCACAAAGTTCTTTTCGTCCCAGACTTTGTGATTCCTCAAGATAGATATCTGAAAACTGATCTTAATTGGTTTTTGAAGATTGTTCTTGAGAGGTGGTTATATGTCTAGGCTACTCTCTGGGAGTCGTAAGTTCCGGATTTGTGAGGTTTGCTAGCTTTGTCTATTGCAAACATATTTCCTAACCTTGATCTTTGATCTAAACGTAAATCAAATGGGCTTATTTGTTAGATGCACTTTGGTATCAAAAATCTTCACTTATGTTGAAGAAACTCGTAGGATGTAAAGGACGTCAACTAAGGAAATCAAGTGTGTAGATCCTTGTGAGGTTCAAGAGAAGGAGCACGACTGTAACTGAACCTCTTGGATTGTGGATTCGGTCTCAACTACATTCAGCCCGAAGTCTGATAGTAGGCTAGTGTATGTAGCGGATTAATACATCTTGGTGTTAAAATATGGACAAGGTCCTGGGTAATCTGCTATTGCGGTTTCTTCATTAAAAAAATCTTGTGTGTATGTGCTTTTACTTTTCCGCATCTTTTGATTGTTAAAAGTACTATACAAGTTCATTCTCCTATAAAAAACGAAAAGTTTGAGTGTGTACTTGGTACCCCCATGTTATTAATTGGTATAGAGTAGGTTCGTGTACTAAAGGTGTCACAATCGACATGATGATCTCTTGCTTTAATAGGAGCAGTCAATTAACAGATCCCGAGTGTGTTATATAAACCTTCAATGTTTATCTGAATATTGATTTGGTTAAAGTCATTGATAATCTTTGTCATGAGAAACAACGATTGATAAGGAAAATTGATGAACTTCATTGTGAACTTTACGTCAAGAATTCTGATCTTCGAGAAGGATCTGAAAGAGAAAAGGTTCTTGAAAAAGAGTTGGATGATCAAATCCGTATTTACAAGGATATTGTTGCCATGTTAGGTGAATCAAAGGCTACCTTAGCAAAAATACTTGGGGATTTGGAATATGAAAAAGAAACATTTAGCTCTCTAAAGAATCTAAATAATATTCCTCTTGATTCTTGTTCTAAGAAATTATCGTCAATCAGGAGATAAACAGGGTCTAGGCTTTGTTAAACCTGATGTGACTCAGATTTCATCGAAAGGACCTAATAAACCTGATTTACCCACCACTTCTGTGGACTCATGTATGTTCTGTGGTTCTTGTGATCATTATCAACATACATGTAATATTTTTAAGCAAAAGTTGAAAGTTATTGGTGTTTTACATAAAAGGATGAAAAACTTTTTTCTAATATTAAAAGTCTTACAAAAGGCATGACAAGATATCATAATTCAAGGAAAAGTAATGTCAGTCTGGGAGCTTTTGCCTTGAAGTCAACCTCAGCCTTTCAATGGTTTCTCAACAGTGGATATAGCCGATACATGACAGGTTACCTTTCATAGTTCGTGAACGCGGAAGATTTTAAGGGAGGACCTTAACCTTTGGAGATGGGAGTTGTTGCTATATCAGCAAAAAGGGAACGATCAAACTTCTGGGAGTGCCTGAAATTCATGATGTTGTTTATGTCAAAGGTTTTTCCGCTAATCTCCTCTCTATTAGTCAAATTTGTGACAAAGGACACAAGGTTATCTTAAAATGCTAAAGGATATGACGTTGGAGATAAGTCTGGAAAAGTAATTTTTCATGGCATTCATGGTAAAAATAATTTTTATCTTCTTGATATTCAGTTTTATCCTTGTTGTAACTTGACTAAGATGAAATCTACATAACTTTGGCATGAGTGTTTTGGTCACATTAATTATCGCCTCCTTGGCAAGATCATTAGCAAAGAACTTGTTAGAGGTGTAGCCAAAATCAGTGCCAAAGTGGATGGTGTTTGTGATGCTTGTCAGAAAGGTAAATAAGATAGAGTTCCACATAAGTCATCACAATACATTGTCACTACAGATCCACTTGATTTAATTCATATGGACTTGTTTTGTCCCATCCAACAACCTACTATTGGAGGGAAGAAATATGCCTTGGTAATGGTTGATGACTACACCAGATTCACTTAGGTGGCATTCCTTGCTCATAAGAATGATACACTGAGTGAATTTAAGATTATTATAAATAGAATCCAGAATGATCAAGGTCGCAGACTTAAGAAAATTAGGAGCGATCACGTAACATAATTTAAAGATACTAAGGTATTTGAGTTCTTTGACGCACTGGGTATTATTCAAAAATATTATCCACCAATTACTCCATAATCTAATGGAGTTGCGAAAATGAAGAACAGAAATATCCAAGAAATTACCTCTTAAGCTTTAGGGAGAAGCTGTCTTAAGGAACGATATTTGATCAATCGTGTTTATCTACGGTCACAAACCCTAAATACTCCTTATGAATATGGTATGGTAGGAAACCTAACTTAAGTTATCTTAGTGTGTATGGAAGTACTACATTCTTAAAGATCGAGAACAAAAAGAGAAATTTGATTCTAGAAGTAGCGAATGAATATTCCTTGGCGATGCATCTGATAGTTATGGTTTCCGAGTATATAACCTCAGAACCAATGTCATAATGAAATCAACAAATATTATCATAGATGATTTGAGCGATTTCCATCATGATAACACTCCGGTTGAGTTGCCTCCTATGGAGACGACTGGGAAAGTCAAAGACGCACCAACATCAGAAGAAGTTGTTCCAACAGTTTATGACATTAATTTCTCTAATGACGAAGAGAAAAACCTTGACAAGGGTGTCCCTATCTAACGTACACCTGCTCGGAATTTATGGGTTCGTAGGATCATGATACAGTAAAACCTTTCCGAAAGAATACTCCATATAGGAATAAACTCCTCTTTTTTTTTTGAAGCATGAAATTTATTAAAACTTAAAAGGCTATTACACGAGGGTTTATAATACCCAAAGATTCATCAGTTACGATTGGAGTGATATGCCATGAATCAAAAACAAAAAAAAACAGGAGCAGAGCGTGAGCAGCAGTCTTCGGATGAGAGTTATATCGAGGGGATATGTTGGTGTCGAAGGTCAAAAGGACTTCATTCAATGCTTTCCACATGAAGAGTTGTATTGTTGATGGACCCGGATGAGTCCATAAGAACATAGATGATGGTAGGGGTGTTCGATGTGCTTGATTCAAAGTGCAAGTCAGGCAATTGCTTCTATATGCTGAGGTGTACTGCCTGAACGTTAACTGTTCATCTTCTTGTTTTCTTTTTTGATCCATCAAATGGTGTTTACTGGAGAAGACATACGTTACTACTACTACTACTACTACTACTACTACTACTACTACTACTACTACTACTACTACTACTACTACTACTACTACTACTACTACTACTACTACTACTACTACTA
>JAJJMB010008334.1:7697761-7713192 GCA_023531105.1 Papaver atlanticum
TACTACTACTACTACTACTACTACTACTACTACTACTACTACTACTATTACTACTAATGTTACTAACAACATACAAGAAACTGAAATATAGAAGCAACAACGATTACAGACTCAAACTAGATTACACTAATAAATGGAAAGCAGACTATCACTAATTTAAAGTAGAAAGATAAGGGCTTAGAAACGAGACTAAACTTAAACAGAAATAAAGACCCGTCTGCTGGCCCAAAAACACATAGATTAAGCTTCCTCTTTTATATGTTACTTAAAAGATGTAATCCATAGGATTTAAAAATGTTGCTGCTGCTGAGAGTGTTGTTGATAGCTTTGTTGTGGTTGTTGCCGATAAATAGTTTTGAAGTTATATTCCTTCGTCTCTTAAACGCAATGAAAAATTAGACGAAGGCCTAGAGAATGAAAACTGTTGCTGAGACTGAAGTATGCTTGAAAAGCAGGCACTATTACTGTCCTGCAAAATTCCATATAGTTCTCATAGTTCTCCCTTGTCTTTCTTAGTTGAACATGATGCAGGAAAGATAGGGTATCTCATGCCATGCCAACTAAATCAAATTGATGTTATTATTTCCATTGTATGCGAACCAAAGTACCTCTGTTGAAGAAAACCATTAATAATAATTGAACTTGTTAGAGCACTGCTCGGTCAAATTCGCAAGCGTTGCTATCTCAAGCTTGTTGTCAAGTTTAGTTGTCAAAACTATAAGTCTTGATTTCTAGTGTACTTATAGCTAAGTCTCGGATTAGGATAGAAAGTATAGTTGAGCATTAGACTTCACGATGTTCATCGATTGAAGACGAAGAACTACTAAGGGGAGCTTGTGGAACTTCATCAACAAAAGGTATTTGGAGACTTGAACTCATCTATCACTCAAAAGTTTATCTACCTTATCTCCTATTTGAGACAAAAGTCGTATAGCTATATAGACTTCAATTATACACATTTGATATTTCGAGTTGAGTTTAACTCGCTTACATATTTCTCGAAATATGTGTTGGTAAGCTTTCGCTTTAATCAAGTTCATCTTATATTCTTGACGAAAGTCAAAAGATGATCATGTGAAAATCGTCGGGTAACATCTTACATGATTTGTGTGAGATAGTCATTTGACGTAGACTCGGAATGTTTCGTATTGATCATTCGATCACTTGAAAATTGCTTTGAAGCTAATAGTTTGTGTGAGACAGCTATTGTCGTCTTCCGAGAATGTTTCAATGATTGAAATAAGAGTTTAGAACAATTGGATATAAGCATAATATGCGTACTTGCATATATGTAATCCAAGTCCGGGAACCATGGTATGCATACCCGTATGCGTACTGCTTGGTTTGGTGAAGTCCGGGTACCAAGTACACATACGGGTACGTGTACTGGCATGAGGTTCAGGTCCGGTAATTTCTGCTGAGTTTGGATATTGATTTGGTATGCGTACCAGTTCGCGTACTGGCGAAACCTAAACTTAGTCCGTCCACTATGGTATGCGTACCCGTTTGCATACCTAGTGAATAATATTCTAAAATCGTTTTATTCATGAACTAATACATTTATATAATAAGGAATGCAATCTTTTACAAACCGTGGTTATAATGTTCATGACTTGATTCGAGTGAATCAAAATCGATTTTGCTTCAATTGTGTCTTGTATACTTCTATGAGAATATAAACAATTGAACAACTCTAGAACTAGTTTCATTTGAGTTATTTGAACTAGTTATGGTTAAGATGAATAAGGTTGATATGAAAGTGTTCATATGGCTAACCTCGGTTAACTATTATTGAGCCAACAAAGGTGCACACGTTTAGGTATGGTTACTCATATCTAAATGAAGTCACTTTTCATTTGTGTGTAACAAGCTAAGTTCGATCTAACGGTTGAAAGATATTAGCTTGAGTCTAATCAGGTTTTCATCTAACGTTGAATATTGAATGCTTTGTTACCAAGGTAACTTAGATTGCAAACCCTGATTGAAGACTATATAAAGGAGAACTATAGCAACTGGGAAACCTAATCCCCACACCTTCTGTGTTATACTAGTTGCGACTAGAGTCGATTCTCCTTTAACCTTAGGTTTTTCACGAAACCCTGTAGGTTAACGACTTGAAGAATTCATTGGGATTGTGAAGCCAGACCCAACTATTTTCTCTGTAGTTGCGTGTTTTGATCTTGCTGTTTTCTATCGTGATTGAGTACTATCTTCTCTAAGATTTGCTCGAGATTTAATCTCCGATAGGAAAGATAAAAAGTAGTCACAAACATCTTCGTCTCATCGTTTGTGATTCCACAATATCTTATTTCGCTACCATACGATTAAGATTTTTGTGAGGTGATTGATATTTCTAGGTTATTCTTCGGGAATATAAGTCCGGTATATCAATTGGTTCTTGTTCACCTTGATTTATCAAAAGACGAAACAATACTCATAGGTTTATCTGTGGGAGACAGATTTATCTATTCAATAGACTTTTCTATGTGAGACAGATTGGTTTATCAAGTCTTCGAATTTGGGTCGTAGCAACTCTTAGTTGTGGGTGAGATCAGCTAAGGGAATCAAGTGCGCAGAATCCGGTGTGGTTATAGAGGCGTAAGGAACGCGACTGTACCTTGATCAGTGTGAGATTGGTTAGGGCTCAACTACATTCCAGTCCGAAGTTAACTTGGAGTAGGCTAGTGTCTGTAGCGGCTTAATACAGTGTGGTGTTCAAATCTGGACTAGGTCTCGGGGGTTTTCTGCATTTGCGGTTTCCTCATTAACAAAATTTATAGTGTCTGTGTTATTTCTTGTCCGCACTATATTTGTTATATGATTGAAATATCACAGGTTGTGTGTAGTTCAATCAATTAGAGAATCCAACCTTTGGTTGTTGATTATATTGATTGACACTTGAACATTGGTTTTTGGTACCGTTCAAGTTGTTTATTGATAGACGCATTTATGTGTCTATTTTCATCTCTATTGTATATATTATTAGTACCCATTTTTGTACTTATTATGGTGTTTTATGTCTTTGTAGGTATTTTTAGAGAAAGAAGCTCTTGCAGCGAAATTGGCTCGTAAAGTGGTGCTTTACACCCCAGGATAGAGTACTAAAGGCACCCCAGAAATGCACCGGAAGCACCCCAGAAATACACCGGAAGAATCCCGAAAAAGTGTTGGAAAAACCCCAGAAAAAAGTGTTAAAGGCACCCACCAAAATTACTAAAGGCACCCTAAAAATGGATAAGGGCACCCCCAAGGCAGCCGATCTGCTAAAGGCACCCGCGTTTTGGATTCAGGGCACTTCACCTTCATCGTTTGAAAAATATTTTTGGCGGGAAAAAAATTCATTTTTTCTGCAGAATTTTCTGTTGGATTTTTGGACGTGATTTAGTGAGATTAAATCCCTGAAACTTAATGGGTAGACGTGATATGACTATAGAAAGCTGGTATGGGTGTTGTTTCCGATCAAATTTGGCTTAATTACGTGTTTCAATCCAAAACAGTGGACACAAGTTTTCACGGGTTCAAGTGAATTTGACACGAGTTTGAGGCATGTAATGCATGAGTTTCGAGTGTGTTGCACTACAAAGATTCATGAAGAAGATAAATAACGAAGTTTGACAGCTGAGAACGCGTGGAAGATCAAAAAATGGAAATTTTAGCCGTGGAGAATAATATTGATAAATGAAGATTATTTGGGAGATATGGCCGGATTAAATGAGGATTAGGAGTATAAATAGATTTCTACAGGTACAAGGAAGGGGTGTGGAGAGTTTGGGGAGCTGAGAAGAACCAGAGAGTCGAGAAATCAAGTTGTAGGAAAACTCCATTTTCTGCTGCTGCTGCTGCTGATAAACGCGAAGAATATTAGACGCAAGGTAACCGTCGTTCTTCAACAGTGACAGCGACACAAGGATGAGGGTCGTAATGCGACAGTGTTAACAACACTTCATTTTTATCGTTCTCTGTAACAGCTCAGTTTGTAACAAACAGAAGTGTTACAAACCCGGTTTTTGTCAATTTTCTCCTATTTCATCATTTGTGAACCATTTTTGAGCAATAATAAAGATGAATTTTGAGCATATTTCCATGATAATGATGAGCTAATTCTCACGTAACCAAGACATGGAGGAAGCTATTGTTGCATGAATAATTGGTAATTATTTTACTTTTCTCTAATTTTGCAATTTATAATTCACTCAAATTACTGCTTTGCAGAATTTTAATTATTTGCATAATTTTTCCTAATTAGTTGTGATTCAATTAGATAGGTTATGCTTTGGTTAGATAATCTATGCTTAAGGGATACAATTAATGTTTGAGAATATGCTTGATAATTTGTGAATTAAGAAAAAGATATTTTAAAAATAATTAGAGTTTTGGAATTCTTATCATCATTTATTCATGTGTAATAGTGGAATCTAGTGTCTTGGTTATTTTCACTCTAAAAATTAAATCCTTAGTCCCAGTACCTCTTGCACCAATTGTACTATTTTTGTATATAATTTTTATTGATTTTAAAAAAACTCGAATCTTCACAAATCTGAACGAACCCATTCTTACCACTATTTAAAATTACATCATTTATCAGGCTCACGGATTTCTATCTGTTTGATTTGCTGATTACATTGTGAAACAAAGATACAACTCTTGGATATATTTCCATTGATTGAGTCTGACAATCTAGTTGATTCTTTTGGAATTATATTGGAGTTGTCCATAGAGATTCCTAAGTGAAATATTGGGTGTGGTTGTTAGACCCCCACTTTTTCAGAACTTTCATAAGACGCTAGGATGGAGTATCAAATGGTGATCTGCAACTTCCCTTAACCGAGTAAAAACTTTGGATGACATCCATCTGTATTTGTTGCAAAAACTAATTCCCGCATAGAAAGAATATTAATTCCCCCATAGAAAGAATATAACCACTGGATTGTATACCGGTTTACCAAAATTTGACCTGATTCCCATAACTTTATCAAGAGAGTCTCTCCAACTATAGATTAAAATTCACGATGAAAAACATGGACTAAAAAACAAAAGCTTAAACCTCAAAGAGAAGAAAACTAAAACCAATTTTTCTAGCAAGGCATTACCGCAATTGAATGCCTTTCGGGCTCCAAACTCATAAACAACAAGCACTAGAAAGAAGAAAATACACCACCATATCAAGAGAGCACATGGTGCACAATAAAAAAAAACAGGACAATAAGTAAATACAGAGACTTCGGGGACGACGAAATCAATCTAAAAAAACAATAAAACCATCAGAGGGAACTTGGCAATTGAGAGGTTTATAAGTTTATGAGTTTAGGATTATGTGGACGATAAGCATCAGATTAGGTATCATAATTTATGAGAAAGTAGCAACATAGGGCTTAAAAAACATAAATCATCACCACAAGGGAAGGATTTAAGTGAAGGTGGTTTAGATGTGAAAGTCTTAAACCATGAAAATAGCAATTGAAAAACTTCAAGAAACACACAGCAAACCGGAAATAAAAGACTATGAATAATTTTTTTAGTACCCATGTAGATAAGCCAGAAAGGCTGAGTTGAATCCATCTTCATGCTTACCTGATTGAAATAGATTTTATTACGGAAAAAAAGTACCCATGTAGAGGCATCAACGGATTGACGAAGAAGCCGCCATGTCTGCTAAGATTCTGGACTTTCAAACCTATCTTCATATTACAACAGTGAAATTAATACAGAAATCCCATGAAAAAGCGATTGAGACGAACAAATTTATCAATCGGCGCAATAATCAAGTGTAAATAGGCCAGCAAACCAGGAGATTAGCCGAGAATCGGCGAATAAGGCATGAAGAAATTTAGGGTTTGGATGAAAAAGGGGTGAAACTTCAATAATCTTTATCTAATCTACTGACAACAAAAAAACTAAACTAGTTCTAAGATTTGTACTATTACTGCTCAGATCTATTCAGATCCATAAAGATCCAAGCAGATCTGTGCAATTATGAGCTTGTCGGAGAGGAGAAAATTCCTGCCTGAATCGTACTGGAGAGGAGAGAGAAGTCTGTCAGGGGTAAAGTCACACCTTAATAAACTCCAAATAAGAATAAAAATTTACGATCCCGATTCGGGCCAGTTATATTTAAGAATAAACTCCATATTGGAATAAGTCATAATTTTTTCTGGTCCCGTCTTAAGGAACATACCTCCATTTAAGAATTGACATCATAATATAAATATATAGCACTTGTCATACATCAAAGTTTAAGGTGAAGAGATTCTTGTAACCATATTACAAGTTCGATGTGCACAACTTAATATGAATATCTTCATACTCATTTGATCTCATTTGTCAATTTTCGATGTGATGATTGTGATGTATGTGAAAATCCTCATTTAAATAGTTTTTTTGTGTTTCCTATGCACATTAATATGCCCAAATACACATATGAAAAAAATTGAGTTTTCGTCGTAGAAATCCAAAGGTTTGGTTTTTCCAACCGTTCCAAACAATTTTTGATTCAAACTACACAGAAGGACAAGTGAGTTTGTCCGTTTATGTTTGGTAAGTTTGAAATTTATTTTCCAAGTTTACCCCTCCAACAAAGTTAGTAGTCAAACCATAGTTAAGGCTTTATATTTGGGTTAGGATAAATGGGTGGGTTTGAGAAACTGATTGGGATATGGGTAAGTAAATTATCCAACTGATCAAGCTCTTTGTTGGCCTTGATCATTGCTTTCACTAGCTGTTCATCTTCATCAGCACTGAAAAACCATTGCCGCTGCTTCGCATCACGAATTAAATCTTCCCAGAAACGTCCAATTTGACTCAACTTTTTGTCTTTTCCCAAAATCCAAAGGCAGTGCCTGAAAAGTTTAACACATTACAAGTTAACAAAGACTTAAAAGATGTGTAATCAAAATTAGCATATTCACAATCTCCTACAATATACTGTACCAGTTGTACCTAGCCCGTGTCAGAGCGACATTAGTACGTTGAGGATTAGAAAGGAACCCATCTGATCCCCCACTACAATTAGACCTGACAGTCGATATTATTATGACATCTTCCTCCCCACCATAGAATCCATCTGCAGAGTTCACCTTCACTACAAAGTCCTTTAGCTTCTCATATTTCTGACCAACTTCATTCTCTACTGCAGCAATTTGGGCAGCGTAAGGAGATATAATACCAATGGTTAAGCTACGCCTTGAGCCCACCCATGCTGTGAACGGTAAAAAACATCCTTGATAAATAGATCAAATGAAGTAATCAACAATTCAACAAATTCTACACATTACATCTGCAGTTAGAAATAGTATTGAATATTGAATCCTTAAGCTATACCAAAACTTGTTAAATAAAAGTCTGCTGGTTTACATAGTCTTTGCAAATGCTAAAAACAATGTTCCAAAAGATAGGGCAACCAAAACAAATGCACCGAGCCTGTGGTTTTTTAAAAAGTGTCCCACAGGTAATAATAACACATAGTACAGTGGAATGTTCAGCACTCATAACAATTCATTAGGTCGCCTCAATCCAATTATGAATGAAAGTTATACACACTTTTTCTATTTTATGCTACTCTATAACTCAGACTTCATGCCCAATTTAGTGAACTTATGCTAACCATATACAGATGACGATTCCTACTTAATGGATACAGAAGATGAACCTAAAAAAATGCTCTACTTGGAAGCAAGAAGGTAATTGGATTGAATTTAACTTTCCACATCTGTAGTATTTTATATACAATATAACAACAATGTTTTTCTCACTAGTCACTACCACTTAAAAAAAAACCGAGGCACTAGAATGGAAGAACAATAAAATGTAACTACATATCTACTTAAACATGTATAGCATAATGAAGAAGCTATTGCAATCAATTAACTAACATGGACCATACCTTTATAAAGGTTCCGAACTATTGCCAGTACAACTGCCACTTCAACCATATTTTTTAAACTGTTCCCAGCTTCATCTGGCTCCTCCCTTCCATTTGAAATATTTATGAAAGAGTAGGGGCCATACATGGCTCCTGGTAGATAGCATTTTTGAAACTTCTCACGAAGAACACTTGGAGCATCTATCATCTGGTCTTTATAAAATTTGCGATTCGGGAAAGAGCTAATTTCAGGATGCATTCTGTAGTGCATGTTGAGAAGGTCCTCCGAGTGCCCAAACAAACCCAACCTTTCAAATAGACTTCTTCCAAAGCCAGCTTCATCAGACACCTAAAATTACAATGCACCAGAGAACATTAAGAATGATAAATTATAATTCAATAGCTAAGTCTTGCACAAACAATGCGTTCTGAACAATTATAATTCAATAGTTAAGTCTTGCACAAACAGTGACTGCAGTAAAAATATTTAGGAAGATTAATTATCAATCAACAAAAAAGACAAACGGTAAACCAACCTTGCATCTGTAAATAGTCATCTAACCTTTTTGCGGTGTGATGAGATCATGAGCCTTTGATAGTAAGTTTTTTAATGAGCTCTTTTTTAATCGCTACAACTTGGCAAGATTGAATGTTAGGAAAAAAGGGATAGATATCCAGTAGTGGTGTCCACAATAGCTATTTATTTAGGTATAGCTCATTTCCCCGTTTTACCTAAAGTTCAAGAATCAAATGAGTCGATATACGTAAATGAAGAAGACTGAATTTTCTCTCTCTATATAAACATATATAATCAATACACCACTAATACTGCTGAAAAGAAATTTAACATAGAATGTACTACGTAAACGCAAAAGGGCAGATGAAGGGCCACCAATTATTTTAACGTGTAACCACGGTAGTATGTATCCAGTTTAAGTTACATCAGTAATCATTATGGAGTTTGAGGTACAGAAATAGTTGAACTCGTCCAAAATTGGGTACCTCTCTAACACGGTCGCATGATATAAATTGGGTATTTCTTTAAGGAAGTTGCATAATATTAATTGGGTACCACTTAAACAAAGTCGTATAATATAAATTGGGTACCTCTTTAATACGATCGCACTATATTAATTGGGTACCTCTTTAACAAGGTCGCACAAATTACAATTACAATGACATCTTATTTTTCAGTGTACTATAATTAATCAGTACTGATTGTGACACTACAAACTCAACATGTATCAATACTGATACTAATTTGGTAACACTACAAACAATATCTTGTAATTATATATGCAGGATGATATTTTGATTCAAAATTATGCAACCTGAGCATGAAGGTTCAAACAATGTGTGGAAAGACATAATTTGGACTATGTTAGGTGAATATCAAAACTAGGGTCTAGTGCTGCATGATCACTGATGCCATATGTATACCATACCACTGCTTATCAATTGACAGACACGAAGAAGATGCGCAGCACATAAAAATTATGCAAGAAAGAATACATAGAATCTAGTGGATGATGGCGTTAGCCATTAACCGCATGGTAAATGACAGTGGTGGTAGTCCCAATTGAGGTCTCTCAAGACATGAGTGAGAAAAAAAGAAAAAGCATTTCACTATGACTATACATAGAGAAGTTAAAAATGAATGTACGGAACTTCACAATGACTTGCTTTCAAACACTACCGGACACAAAATTCGTACATAATTGTTGATGGTGGTTTTTAGTTGAAGGCTAAAATTGTAAGACCCTGTATTTAATGTGCTGTCATTATGCAAAGAAACAGAGCCATTTAAAAGTAATGAGTGCCTAGGCCTCTTTACTTACATATGTATTGAGAAATTTAATATATCTATATATAAGATTTATCCAGAATGGTGCGTGCAGCAACAATCCCAAATACTCTGTAAATTTTATTAATCTCTCGCCTGCATTATTTACTAACACATGGCTTACTGAGTATTTATTCTACGCCATGTTCCCAGCCGAACTCTTGATGTTGACATGACATGACAATTAATGTTCGCTCACAACTGAGTAGCATCAATTTCCCGAAGTGTCAGGATAAAGATGTGCACAGAAGTACTCAATCAGAAGCACGCAAAGTTATGCTGCTCTCTGAAGCATAATTAATGATTTTGTACGAACGTACAAAATTCACCAGAAATCGATTGATTTTGTGTCAGCCCACAGAATTCAATCTTTCTAGCCTAATTTTATTAATTTACAAAAATTAGGTCTTTTGCGGCCTGCACAATGTCTCGAACCCCATTGGTCGAAACTAAACCTAAGCAAACTAGGAAATTAATCCATCATGGATTAGTAGGAGCATGACCCTACCAAAAGTTGGAAAATAATAAATAAAGGGAAGCTATGGAAAATAAAGGTAGCAGCGCAAGGAGGCGTGGCCATGCCGCTTGACCGGCCGGCGTGCCCTAGTCGGCACCCCCCATGGCCGGCGGGGGGGGGGGGCGGGGCGGCCGTATAACTGCATGCCGGCTCCTCTTTCCCATCGACCAATCAAAATGTTCTAAATGCGTAGCCTACACTTTTAAATTAAATTTGGAAGTTGTTTAGGCGCTGCGCAATATCTTGATCCCTATTGGTCGATTTAACTAGGTGAACGACATCCAAGAGGTCACCCAAGGTTGGCCGAGCATCTGAGAGAAACTCCTAAAGAATATGGACATGAGCTATATGCCAAAAGTTTCGTATGGATGTCTAGTATAACATACTAAAAAATCACATCAATCGAATTAACGAGCTAAAAGATACATCTTAAAAGGCGAGCTAGGTCATGGCTGAAAACTGACAGAATTCCTCCTGAATTCTTCCTGAGTTTTACTGTCGGGATATTTTCACCTCCTAAACGAGCTCCAAACCTAAATGTTCCCGCGTAAGGAGATAGGAAATTCTTTTATGATAAGAATAGATGGGAGGATCATCAAAATACGAGTTCGTATGAGAATTCTACAACAGTTTTGGTACGAGCCCTCTGTTATTTCAACCAATTAGAATTCTCCTAACCCGCGGCCAGCATTCATAATTGCTAGTCACGCTGCCTACAAGGGTCTTAAATAAATTAGCGGAAACCAATAACTGCCGCAAATCATCTCAGCCATCCAACTTGGCTAGCCAATTTAACCGGTTTAGATTTAATCTGGGCCAACCAATAGGATGTCAAAATGGCTACCAGCCATCATTCTCCTATAGGGACCGACCACCACATCTTTTATGTACATGGATAGCTCCTGGCAGCTGATCCAAGATGGACGTACGCAAGTTTCATGGCTTGACTTGTAACAAATTACCGCCCGCCGCCTAGCTTGCGAGTGATTGGTCAAAATAATTAGGTCTTGCAAGCAAGACCCATTCAGTAACTTGCTAAATATTTTCCACAAAAATACTCGAGATATCAAACATGTCACAAACTGGGAGATGCTCATCAGGGTATTGGTCTGGCGGTTTACAGCGTGCGGCGTGCAACACGCCCATTATGAGAAAGTGTCAGGAAAGGCGGACAGTTAGTGGCAGCAGAGAAGTATTGGGTGTAACCGACCCGTCTTCCCTCATAGTAAGACGTGGTTTTCAACATTTTTATACGATTCCTACTTCTCAATCACTCAACTACTTCCACTTCCTATGAGATCAGGGTGCGTTCAACTATGATTTGTATAAAATAGGTTTTCAACCTATTTCAAAAAAAAAAAGTGTTATCAACACAAGTATCAAGAAAACACCAAGAACTTGTATCTTACATTCCGCAAGCAAGTTTCACATTCTGATACAAGTCATAAACAACCACACCTTCATAGTTAACCATTCTGATCTCAAACACCTTCTTCGCTTCCCTCCCTAAGATCAACCATTCTCCTTCATTTTGTAACCAAAGCAAGACTGGAACGGCCATTTAATGGTTTAGGCCAGGATTGTATAGATTGATCTCTCGAATCTAAAGTACTCCCGTGCAGTGCATTTGTATAGGGTTTATATTCGTTTCTCGGCGGCACACCCAAATTTACCATTTCCAGGAGATCCAGTTTTTACCCAAAAACAGTAATAATGTTGTTAATGCTTGAGAAGCCAAACATTCCATTTACATTAACTCTACAACAGCTCTACACAAACCTAAAAAACATATAGAACTTGGACCATGAGGCATTTAAGGATACAATGAGATCTTAAAAATGCCAGGTGGGGAAGGGAAAGAACACCGTGTCTCAATCCTTTCCCGGTCCATCAAGTGTTTTTATGATAATAATGATTAAAAAGGGCAATTTAATATCAACTTTCTATTCGATACAACGAAACATCTCTAAGCAAACTTATCCAAATTCAACCCTAATTAAATTTCACCGGGTCATTTACAAAAATAGCTAAAATTCATTAAACAAAATAAATAAAGAAAGTAAGAATGTGATATCGAAATTGCGACCAACAATACAATTCCAAGTAGGACCATGTTTCTTATCAAGTTCCTTCTTGATATACTCAGCTATGTCTTTCTCCACATTTGACAAAAGACCCCAAATCTCAAATTGAATCTTTGTTAATAAAAACAGTAAAAGAGATAAAGGGGGTGTTAATTACAGAGATGGTGAATTCAATGGCTTCCTTCTCCTTTTGATGATAGCAACCTAAAAAAAAGTGAAAGAAGAATAGTGACTTTAGATTGCCTGGCGGATTCCCCTCCATCAGCGTTCTATCCTTCTGATACTTTTTTCATCCCACCGGAGAAGAATAAAGGGACGAACGGAGAACACGAGAGAACAGAAGAAGATCGAAGTGAGTTATAAAAGAGAGAGAAAATAGTTACGCTCGGGTTATGATTTTTTGGTCTGGGTATTTACTCTACCCTTTGCACTCTGGTTAAGTTAAAGACTTAAAGGGATAAATGGTATTTTACATATGATTCGGGGCTAAACAGGCTTGACCGTTTTCACTCAGTCCGTCAATAAAGTTTGACTTATACCTTGTCCTTCTATAAGGTTTGACTCAAACCTTTGGATTTTGGTGAGGATTGGCCAAAATAATTTCATTTGGTATGTTCAAGTCAGACCTCAATATAAGAATATTTTTTTGTGGTCCCTAGGTGTTTTGGGGTAAAAACTGATTCTGCTGGAAATGGTAAATTTGAGTGTGCCGCCGAGAAACGAATCTAAACCCTAAACAAATGCACTGCACGGGAGTACTTTAGATTCAAGAGATCAATCTGTACAATTCTGGCCTAAACCAAGAAATGGCAGTTCCAGTCTTGCTTCGGTCACAAAACAAAGGAGAAGGGTTGATCTTAGGGAGGGAAGCAAAGAAGGTGTTGAAATCAGGATGAATGTGTGGCTGTTTTATGACTTGTATCAGAATGTGGTTTCTGGATACTTATGTTGATAACACTTGTTCTTTGTCGAAATAGGTTGAAATCCTATTTATACAAGTCATGATTTAGCGCACCCTGATCTCATAGGAAGTCGAGGCAGTTAAGTAGTGGAGAAGTGGGGATCATGTAAAAGTGGTGACAATCACATCTCTATCATGAGGGAAGACCGGTCAGCCTTACACCCACTACTCCTTTACTGCTATCAACCGTCCGCCTTTCCTGTCGCTTTCTCGTAATAGGCATGTTGCACGCCACATGCTGTAAACAGCCAGACCAATACCCCGATAAGCATCCCCCAGTTTGTGACATGTTTGATGTCTCGAGTATTTTGTAGAAAAATATACACAGCAAGCTGCTGAGTGGGTCAAGTTGTGAGACTTGCCGCTAAAACATCACGTAATGCTTTTAGGTCAAATAATAAAATTATTTGTGGGATCTATATTTATAAAACATCGTTTGTAATCAATGCATATAAAGCATCGCTTTTAAGCAAGAAGCTCAAAATAATCGATGTTCATGAAGCATTGTTGTGTAAAGATCGTTTAAGTTAGTCGCAGAGCTTAATGTCTTAAAAAGAGCATGACCAACCGTTTTCAGGGAGCTGCTAGGAGTTATGCACGTATGCCAAAGGTAGTCCGGTCGGTCCCTATAGGAGGGTGGGGGCTGGTAGCTATTCTAACATCCTATCGGTTGGCCAAAGTTAGATCTAGGCCGGTCAAATTGGCTAGCCAAGTTGAGTGGCTGAGATGATTTGCAGCAGTTAATGGCTGCCGTTGAATCTGTTAAAATTCCTGTAGGCAGCGCGACTAGCCACTCTTGTGCAATCATTTGGGAGCCATATAGGCAAGCCGCGGTTTGGCCGATCGTTCCTCATGAAAGAAGGATGACCGGTGATCACGGTGACATCTTATTGGTCGCCTAAAATTAGATCTAGGCCGGTCAATTCAGCTAGCGAAGTTGGATGGACGAGATGATTTACAGCAGTTGCATACTACCGTTGATTCAATTTAGGGTTTTAAAGCCGTGTGGCCAACCTACTTTGAGCTAACGATTTGAGATGTTAGCTGCGGGCTGGAAGCAATTCGATCATCTAGGGATAGAGGTGGGTCGCCGGCGAGCATACTGGCATCTCATTGGCTTCCTAAAATTTGATCTAGGCTAGTCGATTTGGCTAGCGAAGATGGACGGCCGTGATCGTTTTGCGACAGTAACACGTTGCCGTTGACACAAATTAGGGTTTTCGAAACCGGGCAATCAGCCTACTTCGAGCAATCTGTTTGACGTTCTCCTGGCATGTCGTGGGTAGTTCGACTGGTCAGGGATGGAGGCGAGTCGCCAGTGAGCATACCGGTACCTCATTGGCCGTTCGAAACAAAATCTTAGCCATCCAACTAGGCTGGCTTAGTTGTACGGATACGATGAGTTTAAGACTGTCATGGTCAGTCTTAACTCGTTGAACTTTTTTTCAACAACGCGACTAGCCTAGCTCTGGCTAGCGATCAGGGATGTTACTGTCGGGTTAAGAGGATTCTGATTGGCTGGATTAGTAGCGGGCCCGCCGGTGGACATCATGGAGTTTGCTTGGTCTCGCTGGGAGGAGGCCAAGCTCGTTAAATTGGCCAGCCAAATCGTGTGGCCGTGATTGTTTTAAGACTGACATGGACAGTCTAGGCTTATTTTTCTTAAGGAATTTAAGCGCGTCGACCAGCCAATTTTGTAATTAAAAGCGTGGGCTGCAAAAACCTAATTTTTGTAAATAAATCAGGTTAAAGTTTGAATTTTGCGAGCTGTCACAAAATTATTCAAATTTGATGAATTTTGTGTGTTGACACAAAATTATTTAATTTTATTCTCAGAGAGCAGCGCAGTGTGCTTCCATCGGAGTACTTTCATGCATGTCATAATCTTGATACTTCGGGAAATTTATGTTACTCAGCTGCGAGTGAACACTAATTGTCATGTCATATCAGCATTAAGAGTTCAGCTAGGGAACGTAGCATAGGAAAGAATACTCAATAAGCCATACATTAATGCATAGTGCAGGCAGGAGGTTAATAAAATTTACAGAATATTTGGGATTGTTGCTACATGCATCATTCTGGATAAATTTTATATATGAGTATACTGAATTGCTCAATACATGATGTGATTTTAATTGTTGTAGAAAAAGTGGTAATAAGATTCGTTC
>JAJJMB010008334.1:7713202-7785040 GCA_023531105.1 Papaver atlanticum
AAAAGCAATGACTGTAAATCAAAAGCATGATGTATCAAAAATACATTGACCAAGCATACATCATCAAACGAAATCACACCCATTCAATAAAAATCATAAATCAATTAAAAATCAATGCAAATAGTCATAAAAGAATTATTAGAATTACCACATGCGTGAAATAGGGCTTCCTCCGTCATCCCAGTGTTGGGGTTTAGCTCTTCATGGTGAAAATATGCTCAAAAGATAAAAACATGGCTCAAAAGGTGTTTTTATTGAAGGAGAATAATAATACAACGAATCTGCAACGCTTTTCTGGCGTACAGAAGTCACCGTTACAATTGAAGTGCTGTTTATAAACGATAACTGTGTTCTGCTGTTGAAGAACGATACTTCTTTGCGACTGTTCTGTGTGGGTCAATGTTCTTCGTGTTCTTCAGCAGCAGCAACAGAACCCGGTTTCCCGCACCTTTGATTTCTCGGCTCTGTCGTGTCCCTAACTTTCCCTAACTTTCGACACCCCTTCTATATGACCCAACCAATCTATTTATATCAAAAAGAGCGATTAAATCTCTCCAAAATATTCCAAAATCTCTTCCTTTCTCTTCACGGCAAAGTTGCGGCAATTTCTTGTTTTAGAATTTATACGCGTTTTTGAGCTTTCCTTTTGATTCTAAACTCTTCCTTAGATAGATACCAATCTTTGGGAAGGTTTATAGCACTTTAATCTCTCTAAAATTTCTTAAAACAGGTCACACACGTGACTTTCCATATTTTTCTGTTGAGATAAAAATCCGTCGATTGAGCCCGGTTTAATTGATTTCAACAACCATATTAGATTCCTAGACCCATAAGGAGTCTATCCTATGAAAATCATAGGTTTAGTCGACCTCAAACTCCTCCAAATCACTATCACCAAAACTGCCAGAAACATGTTTTCTGTTTTGGTTTTGGTTTCCCGCCAAAAACAGAATTTGAACGTGAATGGGAAAGGTTACCCCTTATCCAGTGGTCGCCCCTTATCCGTTGCTGGAGTCCGCATAACACTCATCCCTTGGGTTGCATTTATCAACTTTTCGAGCTAATTTCGCCGCAAAAGCTTATTTCTCCAAAAACACCTACAAAGAGATAAAATACCAAAATAAGTACAAAAATGGGTACTAACAATATACACAATAGAGATGAAAATAGACACATAAATGCGTCTATCAATACACATGTAAGTAAAGAGACTTAAGCTCTCATCACTTTTAAGTGGCTCTGTTTCTTTGCAGAATGACGGCACATTAAACACAGGGTTTCACAATTTCACCCTTAACTAAAAACCACCATCAACACTAGGATATTCTTATACAAAGGTTTTACTTACCAACAATATTATTGGAGGAACAAACTCAACTGCTAAGAAAAAAGGTCAGCTCCAAAATATATGCAACTTTGCATGCTACCTATCTCAAGCCGAGCCTAAGAATATTGATGAAGTTTAAATGATCCTGCTTGGGTTAGTGTTATGCACGATGATCTTAATCAATTCAAGTGACAAGAGGTTTGGATCTTGTTCCTTGTCATTCCAATATAAATATTATGGGTAAAAAATGGATATTTAAGAACAAGTCAGATGAATTTGGAACGGTGGTTCGAAATAAAGCAAAACTTGTCAATTAAGGCTACTCACAGATTAAAAGAAGAGACTTTGACGAAACCTTCGCTCATGTGGCACGTCTTGAGTCCATACGCTTGCTATTAGCTCATGCTTGTTTTCTCAAGATTAATCTATATCAAATGGACATAAAATCTGCATTTTTAAATAAATGCCTTAAGTAAGAGGTCTACGTAACTCAACCTAAAAGATTTGAATGTCCATAAAATCCCGATTATGTCTTTAAGCTCAATAAGACATTATATGGATTAAAACAAGCTCCACGAGCATAGTATGAAAAGCTAACAATCTCTCTTCTTAGAAAAGATTTTGCTAGATGAGGGGATGATAAGATGTTTTTTTATCAAATGGAATGGAAAGGATGTTTTAATAGCTCAAATATATGTACATGACATCATCTATGGATCAACATCCATGAAACTTTCTGATGAATTCCAAACCTCTTTAGGAAATGAATTCGAAATGAGCAATGTTGGTGAGTTAAAATACTTTTTTTGTTTACAAATTCAACAACATAAGGATGGAATTTATATTTTCCAAGAGAAATATGCGAAGGAACTTGTTAAAAAGTTTGGCTTTGAAAAAGCCAGTCCTAAGCTCACGCCCATGGCTACCACTTGGAAACTACAGCGAGACGATAATGGTGTCAAAGTAAATCAAAAATTCTACGGATCCATGATTGAGAGTCTATTATATCTAACGAAAACTAGAACTGATATTCTATTTAGTGTTGGTTTTTGTGCAAGATTTCAAGCAGATCCAAAAGTGTCTTATCTTGAAACTGCAAAAAGAATCATCCGATATGTTAAATGCACTATTGGTTATGGTTTATCTTTTACCTTTGCAGACTGGGAAGGTTATATAGAAGATAGAAAGAATACATGAGAACTATTTCATGTGGGCCTAAATCTTGTAGCTTGGCATAACAAGAAACAAAACTCACAACCCTTATCTACATGTGACGCCAAATACATTGTTGCAAGTTCGAGTTGTACTCAATTTTTATGGATGAAACAAATGATTACTGATTATGGAATAGATTCTAGAACTATGAAAATCTTTGTGATAACTGAAAAAGCGGGGGTATAACAACCACACCCAATAATTCATTTGGCATTCTGTATGGACTAAAATCCAATATAATTTCGAGAGCACCAACTTAAAAGCGAGCTCAATCAAGAAAGATGTCCAAGAGCTTTATCTCAATTTCTCAATACAATCAGCAAATCAAACAGATAGAAATCTATGAGCCTGATTGATATGAGAAATAACTTGGACGGTACCAAAGACCAATGCCCAAGTGTCAATCAAGTTATATCCAACAAACAAGGTCAAGTTATATTTAAATTATATAAACAAATATAATGCGAAAAAGAAATAACACAGACACAAGAAATTTTGTTAGCGAGGAAACCGCAAATGCAGAAAAACCCCGGGACTTAGTCCAGCTTTGAACACCACACTATATTAAGCCGTTACAGACACTAGCTTACTACAAGTTAACTTCGGACTAGAATGTAGTTGAGCCCTAACCAAGTCTCACACCGATAAAGGTAGAGTCGTGTTCCTTACGCCTCTAGAACCACGTCGGATTCTGCGCACTTGATTCCCTTAGATGATCTAACCCACAACTAAGAGTTGCTACGACCCAAAGTCGAAGACTTATAAACAAATTTATCTCCCGCGGATATGTCTATTCTTTATTCAGTTTTTGTTCCGTCTTTTGATAAATCAAGGTGAACAGAAACCAATTGATAATCCGGTCTTATACTCCTCGAAGACCAGCCTAGAAATATCAATCACCTCACAATAACCCAACTGATTAACATAAAAAGTTATTGCAGAATCACAAGAGTCTGATACGAAGAACTGTTGTGATTACTTTTTATATCTTACCTATCAGAGATAAATCTCGAGAAAATCTTAGAGAAGATAGTACTCAACACGATAGAACAAGTAAGATCAGAATACGCAACTACAGAGAAAATAGTTGGATCTGGCTTCACGAATCCCAAATGAAGTATTCATTTCGTTAACCTAATATGGTTTTGGAAAAACCTAGGTTAAAGGAGAATCGACTCTAGTTTGCACTAGGACACAGGAAAGTATCGGGATTAGGTTTTCTAGTTGCTAGAGCTCTCCCTTGTATAGTCTTTCAAATCAGGGTTGCTTACAATCAAAGCTAAGATAGCTTAGTAACAAAGCATTCAATATTCACCGTTAGATGAATCCTGATTTAAGATTCAAGCTAAGTCTGTTTAATAATAAAGCAATTAATCTCCACCGTTAGATGGTCTTAGCTTGTTACACAAAAATGAAATATACCTTCATTCAGATATGGGTAACCGTACCTAAACGTGTATATTGAGTTGGCTCAATAACAGTTAACCGAAGTTAGCCATTTGAACACTTTTAACTTAACCATATTCATTTAACACTTCTAGATCAAATATGATTATCAATCAAACATGAAAGATAATCAAATGAATCTAATTGTGTTTCAAGTACAGTTGTTCAATTAGTCACTATCTCATAGAAATATATATGAATAAATTGAAAAAAAAATCGGATTGATTCGTAATCGTACAAAGTACTTATACAAGAATCAATTCATGAATATTAAGCCACGATTTGCAAAGATTGCATTCCTTAATTCATGAATGTTTTAGTTCATGAGTATGAGAATCATACATTACCGATTTTAGAACTTAACCACTGTGTTCGCAAACCAGGTACGCGAATAACAGCTCCGGACCTTGGCCTGTCAAGCCGTTCGCAAATACAGTTCACAAACAGCCGCCCCGGACCTAACTCAGGTGAAACCGTTTGCATACTAGGTACGCAAACAAGGTTCCCGTACCTTCACAGGTAAAATCGTTCGCATACTAGGTACGCAAACAAGGTTTCCAGACCTGAATTATACCAGTACAGTTCGCATACTAGGTATGCATACCGTGTTGTATCCAGACATAGGTAATTGTTCTAAACTCACATTTCAATCATTGAAACATCCTTAGAAGACAATAATGGCTGTCTCACACAAACCATTAGCTTCAAGTAATTTTCAAGTGATCGAATGATCAATACGAAACATTCCAAGTCGACATCAAATGGTTGTCTCACACAAATCATGTTAGATGTTTCAAGGCAATTTCCACATGATCATCTTTTGACTTTACATTTAGTTTCCAACAAATAGATTGTTTCCAACTAAACTCGTCAAGAACACGATGAACATAGCTAAAGAAAAAGCTTCCAACACATATTTTGAGAAATAGATAAGCGAGATAAACTCGGCTCGAAATATCAAATGTGTATAATATAAAATTCTATATAGCCATACGACTTAGTCTCATTAGAAGATAAAATAGAATAGACTTCTGAGTGATAGATAAGTTTTAGTCTCCACATACCGTTTGTTGATGAAGTTCCTCCAAGCTCTCCTCAGTAGATCTTCGTCTTCAATTGGTGAACGCCATGAAGTCTAAAGCTCAACTACACTTTATATCTTAATCCGAGACATAGCTATAAGTAGACTAGAAATCAAGTATATACTTTTGATCAACTAAACTTGACAAACAAGCTTGAGATAGCAACGCTTGCGAGTTCGACCGAGCAGTGCTCTAACAATCTCCCCCATTGTCAATTTTAGTGACAAAACTATCAGTACATATGGACTACAAAATAAATAAACTTTGTAGCTTCTCATCTAACATGCTTGATTTCCTTGGCTCTTCAACATTCCTTGAATTCTTCGCTACTCCAAGTACTCCAGCGATTCTGAACGTGTTCAACTCAGCATCATTGTTGTTGAAGATCCGTAGCCATAACAATAAAAGATGAACTTGGTTACAGCGAAAACTTACCAACACATATTTCGAGAAATATGTGAGTGAGTTAAACTCATCTCGAACTATCAAATGTGTATAATGGAAAGTCTATATAGCTATACGACTTTTGTCTCAATAAGAGATAGAATAGAAATAGACTTTTGAGTGTTAGATGAGTTCAAGTCTCCACATACCTTTTGTTGATGAAGTTCCACAAGATCCCCTTAGTAGTTCTTCGTCTTCAATCGATGAACGCCGTGAAGTCTAAAGCTCAACTACACATTATATCCTAATCCGAGACATAGCTATAAGTAGATTAGAAATCAAGACTTAAAGTTTTGACAACTAAACTTGACAGACAAGCTTGAGATAGCAACGTTTGCGAGTTCGACCGAGTAGTGCTCTAAAAATCTCCCCTTTTGTCAATTTTAGTCACAAAACTATCAATACATATGGATTACAAAATAAATAAACTTTGTAACTTCTCATCCAAATGCTTGATTTCCTTGGTTCTTCAACATTACTCGAAATCTTCGTCACTTCCAAGTACTCCAGTGATTCTGAACGTGTTAACCTCAACATCATAGTTGTTGAAGATCCGTAGCTATAAAAATATATAAAAATAAGATGTTTTCGTATTGTTATACAGTGTCATAGTATATTACATAGCATCAAAGTTCAATTGTATCACAACTTTGACAATAATACTATGGTGATATGTATCACTTCCTCTTAGTCAATACTTCATCTCATAATAAAAACCACTCCCCCTTACATAATGATCTGTAAACCATATGTATTTTTAGTGTGAACTACACAATAATTCTCCTTTTTTTTTGTCAATATAAGCGGGATCATAATGAAATTCTCATAGAGATACTTCATGACTAAAAGAGAACATATCAAATTTGTTTCGATGATTTTACATAATCGAAACTTAGTGTATTCATCAAGGAGTTTATAAAGATACAAGATAACTCCTACAATATTCCACAGCCGCACTCCCCACAAAGATTTAGCAATTAAGCGCAAGTTCAATTAAGAACTCTCCCCCATAAAATGTCATTCCCGAAAGAACAACAAGAGCGACCTTACTTTTACAAGAAAAGAAAGATTTCTTTGGACATTAACAAATCACATGAAACATGAATTTGTATCCAGAAAACTCAATTAAATTAACCACAAAGGAATCTCAATGATTAATTTAATCGGAAATGCTCAACATAAGAAAACTTACGGAGCCATACAGTACTTTCACATAGAAGTGGATCAGGGAAAGATCAATACTGCGGAATATTCAAAGATTCATTCTATTTTTCATCAATATTTGCATAATGATACCATAGACTTAATCTTTTGACATATATGGGACAATCATAGTTCACAGACGTAAACACACATATCCCATAACATTATTTCCAATATATAAAACCAATAAAGATTAATACTGCAAAATCATTTTCCAAATAAACTTTAGAATTTAAATAAATAAATCTAAAAACATTGCAAGATGACAATCGTTGGCAATAGCTATGTCTAATCTCAATATATGCTATTCCAAACCCTAGTTGTCCTTCTTAAAACACAAGAATATATTCTCATAAGAAGTTTCCTAGGCAAAATAAAATGGAAAGAGATAGAGAAACTAATCATCATCTTCATCATCGGAATCCATCCAAGATGCTTGAACTTTTTCCATTTCTTCCTTGATTTCGGGAAACTTTATAGTAATCACAAGAATTTTTTCTTGCACATATTTTACCTTGGAATTGATCTTATGCACCCTTGCGAATTTGATGAAGAGGACTCAAGGTGGTAGGATCACAAGAACCGTCAAGGGAATCACATCTTTGACTTTTGCAAGCATTCTCCTTCATACGTTTGAAAGTACAAGGATGAACAAGTTTGGAAGTTCCAAGAGAGTTGCCAATGGGAGCAATGAAATGTTCATGAAAAATTGCTTAATTAAGAAAGGGAAGCCTAACTTTTTGTTGGATGATGTCATCGAGACCATTTGAAGAATGAAAAATCCACAAATATCGAGACATGGAGTACCCAATTCAAGGAAATAGACCAACTCCGCAAAATCACGACTCCACCGAGAATTCTCAATTGTGGAGAGACAAAGATTAGGAATACCAAGTTTTCCGAAAGACATCAAAGCAAGACTAAGATAATTAGTAGGAAATTTCCCTTCAATCCAATCAACACTCTTGCCGCAAAGACCATTAGAAATGGTTTCATATGATAGTCTTTCTTTCCTTGGTCTCGAAAGACGAAAATTACGTAATGGAATTTTGGTAATCTTTGAAATCAACTCTCTATCAACAAGAATCCTTTCTCTATTTATCATGGTCTTGAATTACATGTCATCAAGATCAACATCATGGATGTTAGCATAGAAGATTCTCGTTTGAGTGTCAAAACCTTCACCAAGACCATTAAAGATGTTTCCAAGATCATATTTTTCAAAACACATCAAAACATCTTTATGACCACTAACCAAATCTAATTTCTTTTCTAGAATGAAACCATTAGAAGAAATCCTTTCAAAGGTCTTACCACTATAATCATTGATAAATCTAATTCTAATGGAGTCTTGGTCCTTAGGTACGTTCATGCTAGAAGGAGAAAAAGAATCCAAGTTTTTTGAAGCCTTCTTAGAAACCTTGAAATTCCCTATGAAATCTAGAAATTAAAATGACTAAGAGAAGGAAAAACTTACTTGATATACACCTTGAAGATGAAGAGAACCCTTTGCCTCCTTTGTACCACCAAAGGTGATTTTAATGGAGTTGATACATGAGCCCTAGAATTTGTTCACATACGCGGACAAGGGAAAGATGAAGAAGGGTACGTGTACCATACTCTTATATACCCAGTAGTGGGCTTGGACCCATACTTGAACCGCGACCCACGAAAAGAAAAGTAGGATTTTAAAACGTTCAACCATCAAGGTTCGCACACAGTGAAATAATCAACATAGTGCAGTAAAAGGATAGTAGTAGAACTATATCACTTCATTTAACCTCAGGTGGACAGAAAAATTCTGTCGAACGAGTTTTTCTTCAAGGAAAAATAAATTTCAAAAATTAAACTAACCCATAATACAAAGACACGAAACAAATCAGACCGTTACTTTCCCCACTTCAAGTTATATACAAATGGGGTGACGCCAATCTTGTAACCAAGAGGCAAGATGATAAGAGGAACCCTCATGCACCTTCTCCGGTCGAAATTTGTGAAATGTACCAGAAGTATAATCATAGTAATGATGATACTCAGGGTTATTTGAAAATTTTGACTCCTTTTTCTTATGATTAAAGGAAGGATTTTTCCAATGACTAGAACTTGCAACACCACTTGTAAAAATATTTTTATCGATTTTGACCGAGTTGTTGCCAAAACTCGAATGTATGTCACGAATGATAGAATCAGAATTTTTACCACCCGCACAAGCCTTTTCCTTAATCAAGAAAAGTTGTTCTAGAGATTTAAAAACGTTTTCAAAAGCCATAAATAGATCTTTGTCAATTGATCCATCACGATAGTATTCCTCAAAAAGATTAATAAGAAGTCTAGTGATGTTCCATATCCTTGAGCTTTTGTTCGCACATTTCCTGTAACGAACCATTTTAAAGGAATCTTAAATTTTTCCTTTAGATTGTTTTCCATCATCTAGATTTCCAACGTCTTAGATGATGTGATATTATCTTGAGAGACCAGCAGTCTTAAGAAGAATAAACTCTAAACAATCTTGAAGATTTATGGTATGCGTCACAGATGCCCAGAACAAGTTTCCCAAGGTGATTTCCCATAGGGACAGTCTTTAGGAATAATCAAACAAAAACTTATTAGGTTTATCGTGTTTTCCTGCTCTAGTACCAATTGAAAAAGCAGGGGTCTAACAACCACACCCAATATTTCGTTTAGGAAATCTGTATGGACTAACTCCAATATACTTCCAAGAAAATCAACTAGACAGTCAGACTCAATCAAGGAAAATACATCCAAGAGTTATATCTCTGTTTCTCAATGTAATCAGCAAATCAAACAGATAGAAATCCGCGAGCCTGATTATTATGAGAAACAAATTGAATGGTGCCAAAGACCAATATTCAAGTATCAATCAATTTATATCAACAACCAAAGGTTGGATTATCTAATTGATTGAACTACGCACAACCTGTGATATTTCAATTATATAGAAAATATAATGTGGAAAATAAATAACACAGACACCATAAATTTTGTTAACGAGGAAACCGCAAATGCAGAAAACCCCCGGGACCTAGTCCAGATTTGAACACCACACTGTATTAAGACGCTACAGACTCTAGCCTACTACAAGTTAACTTCAGACTGGAATGTAGTTGAGCCCTAACCAATCTCACTCTGATTAAGGTACAGTCGTGTTCATTACACCTCTGAATCCTAGCAGGACTCTACGCTTTGATTCCCTTAGCTGATCTCACCCATAACTAAGAGTTGCTACGACCCAAAGTCGAAGACTTGATAAAAAAATCTGTCTCACACAGAAAAGTCTATTGAATAGATAAATCTGTCTCCCACAGAAATACCTATGAGTTTTGTTACGTCTTTTGATAAATCAAGGTGAACATGAACCAATTGATACACCGGACTTATATTTCCGAAGAACATCGTAGTAATATCAATCACCTCACAATAACTTAACCGTATGGTAGCGGAACAAGATATTGTGTAATCACAAAGAATGAGACGAGGAGCTTTGTGATTACTTTTTATATCTTACCTATCGGAGATTAAATCTCGATCAAATTTAGAGAAGATAATACTCAATACGATAGAACAAAGTAAGATCATAACACGCAACTACAGAGAAAATAGTTGGGTCTGGCTTCAGAATACCGATGAAGTCTTTAAACCGTTAACCTATAATGGTTTTAGAAAAACCTAGGTTAAAGGAGAATCGACTCTAGTCGCAACTAGTATCACACAGGAGGTGTGGGGATTAGTTTCCCAGTTGCCAGAGTTCTCCCTTATATAGTCTTCAAATCAGGGTTTGCAATTAATGTTACCTTGATAACAAAGCATTCAATATTCACCGATAGATGAAAACCTGATTAGATTCAAGCTAATATTTTTCAACCGTTAGATTGACTTAGCTTGTTACACACAAATGAAATGTACCTTCATTTAGATATGGGTAACCGTACCTAAATGTGTACACTTAGTTGGCTCAACAATAGTTAACCGAAGTTAGCCATATGAACACTTTCATATTAACCTTGTTCATCTTAATCACAACTAGTTCAAATGACTCAAATGAAACTAGTTATAGAGTTGTTTATATTCTCATAGAAGTGTACAAGACACAATTGAAGCAAAATTGGTTTTGATTCACTCGAATCAATTCATGAAAATTATAGCCACGGTTTGCAAAGATTGCATTCCTTATTATATAAATGTATTTGTTCATGAGTATGTAAACATACATAACCGATTTTAGAACTTAACCCACTCAAGTATGCAAACGGGTACGCATACCTAAGTTCCTGGACTTGGTCTTGATCGCCAGTATACAAACGGGTATGCATATTGTCGTTCATGACCGAATTCAGTTGAAATCAGTACGCATACGGGTATGCATACTAAATTCCCGGACTTGGAATATACTTGAAACAGTTAGCATACAAGTACGCATACAATTCTATATCCAATCAATGGTTAATTGTTCTAAACTCCCATTTTAATAATTGAAACATTCTTAGAATATGAGAATAGCTGTCTCATACAAACTATTTGCTTCAAAGCAATTTTCAAGTGATCAAATGATCAATACGAAACATTCCGAGTCTTCATCAAATGACTATCTCACACAAATCATATAAGATGTTACCAGGCAATTTTCACATGATCATCTTTTGACTTTCGTCAAGAATAAAAGATGAACTTGGTTAAAGCGAAAGCTTACCAACACATATTTTGAGAAATATGTAAGCGAGTTAAACTCGGCCCGAAATATCAAATGTGTATAATGTAAAGTCTATATAGCTATACGCCTTTTGTCTCAATAAGAGGTAGAATAGAAATAGACTCTTGAGTGATAGATGAGTTCAATTCTCCACATACTTTTTGTTGATGAAGTTCCACAAGCTCCCTTAGTAGTTCTTCGTCTTCAATCGATGAATGTCGTGAAGTCTAAAGCTCAACTACACATTCTATCATAATCCGAGACATAGCTATAAGTAGACTAGAAATCAAGACTTATAGTTTTGACAAATAAACTTGACAAACAAGCTTGCGATAGCAACACTTGCGAGTTCGACCGACCAGTGCTCTAACAAACTGATTGAACTACGCACAACCTGTGATAATTCAATTATATAAACAAATAAAATGCGGAAAAGGAATAACACAAACACCATAAATTTTGTTAACGAGGAAACCGCAAATGCAGAAAAACCCCAGGACCTAGTCCAGCTTTGAACACCACACAGTATTAAGACGCTACAGACACTAGCCTACTACAAGTTAACTTCGGATTGGAATGTAGTTGAGCCCTAACCAAGTCTCACACCGATAAAGGTACAGTCACATTCCTTACGCCTCTAGAACCACGTCGGATTCTGCGCACTTGATTTCCTTAGCTAATCTCACCCACAACTAAGAGTTGCTACGACCCACAGTCGAAGACTTATAAACAAATATGTCTCCCACGGATATGTCTATTCTTTATTCGATTTTTGTTCCGTATTTTGATAAATCAAGGTGAACATGAACCAATTGATAATTCGGTCTTATACTCCCGTAGAGCAGCCTAGAAATATCAATCACCTCATAATAACCCAACTGATTAACAGATAAAGTTATTGAGGAATCACAAGCGTCTGAGTCGAAGAACTGTTGTGATTACTTTTTATAACTTACATATAGGAGATAAATCTCAAGCAAATCTTAGAGAAGATAGTACTTAACACGATAGAACAAGTAATATCAGAATACGCAACTATATATAAAATAGTTGGATCAGGCTTCACGGATCCCAAATGAAGTCTTCAAGTCGATAACCTAATATGGTTTTGGGAAAACCTAGGTTAAAGGAGATTCGACTCTAGTTTGCAACTAGGACACATGAAAGTGCCGGGATTAGGTTTTCCAGCTGCTAGAGTTCTCTTTTATATAGTCTTTCAAATCAGGGTTGCTTACAATCAAAGCTAAGATAGCTTAGTAACAAAGCATTCAATATTAACCGTCAGATGAAATCCTGATTTAAGATTCAAGCTATGTCTGCTTAATTAATTCATGTAGGGAGAGCGGATGTGGAATTTTAGGAGTTTCTTGTACCTTTATATCTCTTTGACGCGTCCGAGTTTGCTTGGTGAAATCGTCTAACTAAATGTTGGTGTGTATTCTCTAGTCTTGAATATTCTTTTGATTAATTCATCTTGATCCCGATTTTTCGCCTTTGCCAATTTTGTTGACAAAAAGAAGAGAATTATTAAGTAGTATCTTACTATATTACATATGGCTTTTCAGAGCATCATGTAAGGGGGAGTGGATTATTATCTATAGTTTTTACCTATTTTGCAAAAGGAACAAGTATTGACTAAGGGGGAGAACATATCACGGTGGTATTGCTTCGAAGTTGTGGTGCAATCGAACTTTGAGGAAGGTAACAATACTATGTTTTTCTATAACAGTTGATGAGTAGAGTGTGATTACCGCATTCTAGCAAAGCTCTTTTTTGAGTATTCTCATAAGTTGTTGTCGCTACTGATCTTCAACAACAAAAGTGCTGAATGAACACATGCAGAACCATAGAAGAACTTGAAGTACGAAGAATTCAAAACATTTGTTGAAGAATCAAGGAAATCAAGCATAAAATAGAGCTGAAAAGTTTATTTATTTTTAATCCACATGTATTGAATAGTTTTGTCACTCAAATTTCCAAAGGGGAGATTGTTAGAGCATTGCTCGGTTGAACCCACAAGTTTTGCTATCTGAAGCTTGTTGTCAATGTTAGATAATCAAAACTATATATTGATTTCTAATATACTAAGTAAAGTCTTGGACTAGGTTAGAGTTTGGTAGTTGAGTATCAGACATCACCCTCGAAGACTGAAGATCGACGAAGACATTTGGTGAACTTTTGTATCAGGTATTTGAAGACTGAACCATTCTATTTTATTCACTATCTTATTATTCTATCTTTTTGAGACGATGTCGTATGACTTCTAGTAGATTTACAAAGAAGAAACTTCAAGTCAAGCTTGTCTTGTTAAAAATCTTGAAATATGATTCTAAGCAACTATGTACAACGATCCTTAAAAATATTAGTTTTATACAATTTATTGTGTGAATTAATTTGTGGATCAACTAAAAATTGCCCGCGCAATCTCGCGGGAATGTTTCAAACATCATTAGAGAGAAATATTGAACTTTCTGATATTTCTACTCAGGGTAGGTTGGCAAACCAGTTCGCAAAATACATGAGGGTTGGCGAACTAGTTCGCAAACCGCAAGTTCAGTTGGGTATGGTTCACAAACCGTTGTGAACTGAATTTTGAAAGTTGGTATTATAGGCAAGCAGTTGAAGAATCCGGTTCACGAACCGTGGTCAACTGAGTTAGGTAGTCTTGTAGAGTTGGCGAACCCGGTTCACGAACCGTTGCACCCTGACTCGTGAATAAGCCTAACGGTTCACGAACCACTGTACCAACCGTCCCAGTTTAAGGTTTTAGTATATTCTCAAAGACTTATTTTTAAAATATGTTTAGCATTACTAGATGTGCTTACAACAACACCTCAATTACAAATAAGTGTTGAAAAAGAATAAGCATCGGAGATATCTAAATTTAAACTTCAATTGTACGACATACGTTTGATAGGAACGATCACCTGCTTGATCCTCCTCTTGGAATTGTTGTAAAACCTGTTATTTCTTTCTCCCAAAACACTCAACCACAAAGAAAAGGGTGTAAGCTCCATATCTTCTTAATCCTGTTAGTAGTCTTCTTTATTTCCGATACCCACAGATGCTCTACACCTTATCAGCTATAACCCATTTTGAGCCAAAACTAGAATGAAAATAAGACGAAACTTGAAATTAATGTGATCTGACAATGCAAAAATAAGTGTTCATTTGGATCAACATGGTTACCACTCAACAAACATGTAACATCTTGGACCGTATTATCATTGTAAAGATAGTCGAGAGTAGGAGAACCTCTGTTTTTTGAGATCTAGTTAAACTATCGTCCACCAACTTCTTTTTAAACTTGCGAGTAAGGTTGAGTCAGATCCAGTAGGCGAGTCAGCGACAATATGTTCCAGAGAGCTAGGCACTGTGGATCTTTGTTCTCAAAATGCATTGAAAATCCTAAATTATGCATATGACCAGGACAAGAGACACCCAAGTCCGTCACACTTCTGGTGGATTTGCTTTGTTTTCTTGTAATACGCGGCATCCAAATGACTTATACATGGTGTTATTATCAGTTTTCTCAACTACAGCTGGTTTCTTCTTTTAAACAAAACAACTCTTTCACTACTTCTTCTTCTCCAATGCTTATTGGAGAACAAGTAATGTCGGACTCTTGTGCACGACCGGGCGAGTAAAATAACCTTTTCCCATACAACCAAACTACATATTCCATTTTTCTTACTCAATACAGATAAACATCGACCATCGGATCATTTTCACACAGAAATCAGGTGAAGTCGAGGATAACAGATTTCAGTTCTGATGAGGTATGTTTATTAGGATTATCCCCATGTGGACAATGTCAGTATTTAGGTATTTTCCAGTTAGAAGTTTTTAATCCCCAAAATTAAATAAAAACAAAACACGGTTTATTAAGCTGGAGACAATCCCCACCATTCTTCCTTGTTAAAACCTACATTTTCGCAATCTCTCTCTCTGGTTCTGTCTTTTTGCAGGTAAAATCAAAAATCAAGAAAGACAAATCTAGGGTTTCCAAAACTTTTTTCATTTTGTTTCTAATTTTTCCCGCTCTCTCCCTCAAGCGAACATTCCTGCTAATTCCCCTCCTCTGATTACAAGGGAATGTAACAGGTTTGATCGTTTGAATATATATTTTCATCTCAAAGTTTCAAGAGGTAAAATTTTGATTCTTTTCTGAAATTCTTGATTTCTCTTCTCTTTTGGTTTTTGAAACCCATTAACATTTCTTGATTTTTTTTTACAGGTACGTAAATGTGATAAAAGAGAGAAGAAACAAGGAAATCATATTGGTATGATTCTGAAACTTTGGATTATATTTGCATTGTATAATTGGAGAGCGGGGAACAATTAAGGAGAAAATTTTTCTTCTTTTAATGGGATTATTAGGCTAGTTTATTTTACAAATTGAATTGGTTTGTGGGTTAGAGAGAAAAGACAGAGAGTTTTATTGTTATTTGGGGAAGGAAATGGCGTCAGATTCATTGTCATTTCCTTTGAATGGTTGGGCTAAATGCTGCAGCTGCAGTTGCAGTTGCAATACTCAAATGTCAACTTGGAAACGTTCTGTCAAGAGGAAATATGAACAGATTGAAGGTATTACCCTAAATATTCCAGCTGATAGCTTAGATTACTTTGCTAGAGTTGAGATTCAAAATGAATGTGCAGCTTTACGAGAAACAGTTAGCAGCCAACAAAAAACTATTCAAGAATTGTATATTGAGTTGGATGAGGAGAGGAACGCATCATCATCGGCTGCAAATGAGGCTATGTCAATGATATTAAGGTTACAGAGAGAGAAGGCAGAGATTGATATGGAAGCAAGACAATTTAAGCGGTTTGCTGAAGAGAAAATGGCACATGACCAACAAGAACTTGCCGAGCTTGATGATTTGTTGTATAAGCAGGAAGAAGCCATCAAAGCTGTTACTTACGAGGTGCAAGTATATAAACACAGGATGTTGAGTTATGGTCTCACAGAAGCTGAAATTGAGGGTGAGAAGTGTGATTATACCCTGAATCAGGAGGAGCAGAATGAGGAACCAACTGAGGATCAGAATCAGAATCAGAATCAGAAGGTGGTTGAGAAGTCTAATTACAGTCAGAGTCATGATCAAGATACTGCTGAGAACTATGAAGCCGAGTATGAATTCCCACCATACGACTACCCTCCTCTGAGATGCAGTCTGTATGATGCCCAAAGTAATCATGGTAGTGACGTTACTGATATAGAGAAATACCCTTTTGGTGAAACCCCTCGTAGTGTTCGAGAAATGCAGGATTTGGATTATAGGATGAATCAGTTGGAAAGGATCCCTAGTAGAAATCATATGGATGGGGAATATCCACCCTCTAGAAACATGTTAGAGAAATCAATTCTTGGTCAGTCCCCTAGGCGATCTAGGCATGTTAGAAGGTATTCTGTTGATAGCTGTGGTTCGTTCCTTGGGTCAATTAAGGAGGACTGCAAATTGGAAAAAGCTACCCCCAGTTTCAAGAAAATGCACAACTTCTCACAACATGAGGAGTTTTCTAATTTAAGAAAGGTTGATAATGCTTCAGATTTTGGAGATGCAATGAATGACAGGGTTTATACTGTAGATTATGTACATCACGGTGCACGTTATAAAAGTTTCAGAGAGCCTAAGCCAGCTATTGGCATATGCGAAGATTATGTGACCACTCCAAGGGAGTCACTATACGGAGCGGATATGGGAGATTCAGATATCAAGAAGCTTTATATGAGGCTCCAAGCACTTGAGGCAGATAGAGAATCATTGAAGCAGGAAATTATTTCAATGAGGACTGACAAAGCACAGTTGATATTACTGAGGGAAATAGCTAATAATCTCTGTAAAAAATTGCCAGAAAGAAGGTTGTCCATGAAGAAATCAAATATGTCAGGAAAACTTTCCTTTGGATCTGCAATGAAGGTACTTTCAGAAAGCATCACCAACTTTGTGTTCTTCACATTGTCCTTAACCTTTTGCGTCAATTTTTTATATATTTTTATTCTAACTAAGATGGTTTTTTTTTTGGTCCGTTGTGTCTGTTTCTGTTTTCACAATCAGCCGAATTACTATTTCATCTCTTCATAAGTCGTGAAAACTTTATTTCTTAAGCACAGTAGAGAAAATCTATTTGCCAGCTTGTAGGAGGGTGTGGAAGTAACCTCTGACATATTTAAATAGAAAGAAACTCATGCAAAGACCTGAAAACCTATCTTACTAGGAAAGTTTCATCAATAAATTCTTAGTGTGTCAAAAGCTTAGGATTAACAAACACAATGTGTTGAAGGCTTCAACTGGAAAGGGTAAGACCTACTTGCCTCATATCCTTTGGGAGAATTCTTTGAACAAATGGTTTCGTATGTGTTACAGTTACAAAATAATACTTAAAAACTTCATAATATGAAACCATCCATCAGTCCATACTAAATTGATTTGCTCATATGTGGATTCAGAAATCTTTATCACTATGCTGTTTCGAACAAATGTAATTCCTGGTCCTCCTTCGTATCTTTCAATTTATAGCAGCAGTTCCTCGTTATTTTCCGCAAATGCCTTTCTCAATCAATTTTTTTTCATATGAGGAACTCTTTTGGATTATTTTTCATCCAACACTACTGATATCTTCACATTCTTTCAAGGTTTGGTATGTCTATATGTGTCAATGGTTAAATTGATACCGAATAGCATTAAGATTGCATTTCTTTATATAAATTTTTCTCAGAAGATTTGCTTGTTTCATGCTTCTTGCAACAGTGTGTCACATCCTTCATTTCCTGGAGAAAGAAAGCGCGGAGAAGCAAGTAAGTATAACATAATCTCTGGTGTTTGTGTTTCCTAGAGTTTAAATTAATGATAAACAGCTTTCTTTTCTTGCTTACTTTACTGTAAAATGCTGCAACGCAACCACATTTTGGAGCAAAAGTGTCAAGACTTAGGTTGAGAACGATGACCCAAAACAGGGAGAGTGATAGAAAAGAAGCTAAGGTTGAGTAAAAAAGATAAGACAGTTGGCTATGTTATGCCTCTTTTCTGTCTGTCTTAGAAAGTAAAACAAACTTCAACAGTCACACCCATTTGAATCCGATCAAATCTTAGATGCCCATTTGTATCCGATCAAATCTTAGATGCCCAAGTTTGAAACATGTGATACAAAAATTCAAAACAAAAGGTTGAAGCTTAATATATTAATCGTTTTTTTGGGTTTAATACAAAGCTTCTTTCTGGATGTTATGACGTTAGAGGCCCATAGTATACCCCAGATTTTCTGATTGTGTCCTAGTTTCTTTCGAATCCCATAAGGTACCAATTTGTTAAGGTAAACAAATTGCACAATTACTTCCTCACAGATTTTTTTTTTTTTTGTGCGTGTGTGTCAGGTATATGTTTGGGAAATCAGCCAGCAATGTTGGCTTACTGTATCTTCTAGAAAAGGAGTCCATGAAGCCGCGAAGATGTCTCAGGAAACTAAAACGTGACCTGTAACTTTAAAAGTCTGATACTCTTAAAGCCGATTGCTGATTTTACTCACTATAATCTCTCGAGATGATGATATCTCTCCATCATACTCGAATTGCAAATTATTTCTGGTTTTCAAGTTACTGCAATCCAGAAGTTGTATAGTTTGCACAGAAGTACTGATCTCGGTACTTCTCTGACGTGGTTCAACTTTGAAGAAGCCTGGTTTGTGTTTGGATGCATAAAATTTGAAAGCTGAAATGTTCGGACTCATGGCATCCTCCTTTTTATGTTAATATAACAGTTCATCAATGTGTGAATCTTCTTCTTTCCTTTTTGCTGTATATATATTTTTTGAATTCTTTTATAACATTAGTGGATATAGGATTGGGAGGACATTCTTCTCCTTAGAATGGCAGCAATAACTAGCATTTACTCTATTTTCTTACTCTTCGGTTCAAGTTTTACGCTATTGTTATTTTGAGAACTGATTAGTTTGACGTTGACACCATAATTGTTTGGGCAAAAACTAGCCACGTTATTGGTTCGTCATCCGTCGCATCCTATTTCCGTTGTCACTGTATAAAAATTATTAAGACGTCTCCCCGATTCCGTTTTATTGGAAGTTGGTGCTTAAGCTCTCCGATCTCAATTTCTGACACGATTGCAGAAGATGGTGTTTGATAAGTTCCTGTTTCCATTACCATCTTCAATATTCATGGCATCCATATGTTCAATCACCTTAGTTTCCTCATTTATTGCTGGAATCTCTGAATCGAAAGGGATTAATTTGCCGTATTCAAAATTCGGGAATACAAATTCTGGCCAGAAATCCAAAAAAGAGGGCATTTTTCTTTCTAGCAGAATTGGAATGTTTATTGTGTACACACCTGCTCTCTTAGCAAGTGCAATTTCTTTCTGGGTTTACTACCCTAATCATGATTTCAGATTCTTGTTGGTGACTTCTGCTCTTGCTCTTCATTTCTTCAAGAGGGATTTCGACATACATCTTTGCAATTTCCCTATTACTAGAAAATGACCTTCCAAAATGCAATACTGGCTGCTGAGACTCATAGAAGTAAACTTGAGTTCCCAATTGGAACACTAAAGCCTCTGCAGCCATAAGATTAGAATGACAGGAGTAGATAGTTTATATTTGCTCCTTCAAACTGACACCATGATGACCCCTTGCAAATGTAATTGCACTTGAGGTGGAACGTACAACTTCATTCAGCAGTACCAAACACTAATTTTAATAGTATGTACTCTGGTAATTCACAACTAGCGACGTGTAGTCGCATTCGAAATGGAGCAATGACTACACAAAAATAATAATAAAAGAAGGAAATCTAGACATTTAATGTGGAATAGTATTGTCGATCAATGGAGACAGGCAAAGAGATTTACATGGACGAGGCAGGCCAATCAATAAATGCATGACCTAACATCTCAATGAGTAGCTAAACGCCCACACCTCGAGTCATCATGCAAGCTGCATATACATATTTCACAATCGTTTTTCACTTTCATGCTTCATACTAATATTATTACCAGCCCAGGTGTGATCTAATATCATCAAAATAGTTCTAAAATACGCGCCTTAATGAAACAATCGTTCGTTCTACCTATACCGTGAAACGTTTACGGAAAATCGAGGACGCAACTTTGTCCAGACTCAGAATACGATGAACCCCATGGTCCCAGAAGATTTCTCACCATCACTCTCGAAATTATTTTGTAAATAAAAACAAGAAAATGTCCTTTCAAATTCCAACTCACATAAAATTTTGGATGGTTCCTATGACTCTACGGTGGGTCCGTCCTTATACGGTAAAGTCGACCCAACCTATTTGTCTATAGCTAGTAGCACAGCTACTGATGATCACGTAAGATTTTTACAGAGTAGGTTCCCAGTTAAAAAAAATCTTGAAAGTGTATCTTCATCGGAGTTATCACCCGAAACAGAAAAACACAACTTATTTTACCACGTTTGGTAAATTTCATTAGCTGTCTATTTTTAGAACAAAAATTCCTTACGATCACTTCACAACTTCATGTGCTACTTGGCAGAAACTACTTCCACTTTCTGCAGTATTACTGCGCACCACCCTTTAGACTATAACCTCCTTATCTCCCTCCCTCTCTATCTCTCTCTCCCTTTCATATATTAATCATCTTCCCATGATTAATTCTTTGTATCCCTCCGCCTCCTGTGATCTCTCTCTGCTCAGGCTCACTGAGTTTTGTGATCTTTCTTCCTCATCTCTTCAGTTTTCTTTGCGTATCCAATTTCAATCATGCCTTCGCTTCATGGATTCCGAGACTCCCTCAAAAGGTGGACTGGAATTTCAAGAAGAAACCCGAGAGACACAACCCAACAACAAGACCAGCATCAGCAAACATCAGAACACAGAACGGAAGAAAGAGAATTACAAGATTACTCAAATTCATCATCATCATCATCCTCATCATTTTCAACAATAGCTGATTACACAAACCCAATCACAAATTCAATCGAGTGTTACGCGTGTACACAAGTTGGTGTACCAGTTTTTCATTCAACAAGTTGCGATAGTTTTCATCCACCTGAATGGGAAGCATCAGCCGGTTCTTCATTAGTCCCGATACAAAACAATCAAAAATCATCATCATCATGGAGATCATCATTCAATAAGAACCGTCCAATATCATCATCATATTACCGGTCACTAAAAGGTCCATTTGGTACGGTATTAGACCCGCGTACCAAACGTGTGAAAAAATGGAACAGAGCATTTTTACTGGCACGAGCCATGGCATTAGCTATTGATCCGTTGTTCTTCTATGCACTCTCCATAGGTAGAAATGGGGCTCCTTGTTTATACATGGATGGTGGTTTAGCTGCAATTGTGACGCTCCTGCGCACCTGTGTTGATGCGATACATCTATGCCATCTATGGTTGCAATTTCGTCTGGCGTACGTGTCGAGAGAATCGTTAGTCGTTGGTTGCGGTAAACTCGTGTGGGATGCGCGTGCTATTGCTTCGCATTATGTGAGATCACTACAAGGATTCTGGTTTGATATCTTTGTCATCTTACCAGTCCCTCAGGTTAGTTACATACCAATACAAATGATTCTTACTTTTCTGATATTTCTGTTAGTAGTTGTTTAACAAATATAGTCCTTGTTATACGCAATCATCCTTTTTTTTTTTTTTTTTTTTTCCATCTAAGCCTTTTGATTTTTTGATCAAAATCTTTCATTAATGAATTCTCAATCAAAAAATCTTGTTTGGTTGATTGATCATATTCTTGTGGGCTCTATCAGGTCATGCATTTATGCCTAGTTTTTAAAATTTTGTTATTTATAATAAGGCTTTTCTTCTTCTTGTGCATATCTTGAGGTCCACATATAAATTTATGCTCACTGTACCTTGGATAGGTACTGAAATCTTGCATTATTGTCAATTGAGAAGGTCTCCCATTTTTCATTCTCACTAGTATGAGTATCTCAGCAGGACTGTTTTCTAGTTTAGTTCATTTTCTTTCTCAATCTTTGAACTTATTTTGATCCCTGAATTTTGAGTAGGTGTTTGTGCATAATTGTATGGATCTTGTGTTTGTGCATAGTTTTGTTTAATTGTCTGATATGGTATTATCTAAACTTATTTTCTAAGTAATATATTTGGTCATCTAAACCCTATGTTATACTAATAAAGCCAATATTTCACTAAACCAAACAAAATAAGTTAGCAAGAAGATAGTTGAAAACAGATGAAGAAACTGCTAACCATACAAGGAAATTTGATGTGTAAAGATGGAGTGAGATGATAAAATATAATTCTTCCTGATACACATTTAGCCATTTAGTCATATTCAACCTACTCATGGAGTCAGGCTAGAATGGGTGCACATCAATTGCACGCATCCGAGTTGTAGCTTCCAAGTTCCAAACAAACATTTGAAATCTTCAGGATAGATTAACCTCTTGGGTGAGTGTTCTAATCTGATATGTCGTGGAGTTTGAGTCTACATCCACAAGCAATTAGCGTAAACACCTTTTCCCCCGGTTTGATTTTGACTGATCATCTGAAGGTTTGATTTTGGCGTTACCGGTTACAAAAGTATTAGTAATGTATTTCATTTTCAATAGATTGTTGAACGAATACTCATAAGTAACATCATATAGATGTCTTTCAGTAATATGGTAGAGCGACTGTTAAGTTAACGTGTACGATCTAGTCTCAAATTCTTAAGAACATATCCTAAATGAGATCAAATTTTAGAGCCATTATTTAGCTAAAAACAAACACTACATTGGTCTAGTAGTAATAATGAATGTCGACTACAAATCGGTCCTCACATGGTGCCAAGCTCAGATGGTACAACTCTAATGGGGACCGTGAAAGATAATGGGTCTCTAGTCTACTGACCATAATAATCAACAGGAAATTTCAGCCATCATGTGCCGCGCTTGTTTCATGACCACATAATCAGTTGGCCTATGGGTCCAATACAAAACAACAACAACAACAAAAATTTCTTCCACAAAATATTTGCATTCGGAGAACTACATTTGTCAGATGGCCCATGCAGATCAAATTCGTATCTATATCAGTGAAAATTTATTATATATGTTCAATTGATTATATAGACAGACAAATAAAATTCCTCCTTCAGAAAAATAAGTGATGTTTTTTCTTTAAATAAAATTTGCAAATCCGTTATTTAGTTTAAATAAAATAAGTATCTGTTACACCCTTTCATAGAAATCCGTATAAATGAAAAGAACATTCACATTTTATCAATTATCACTTTTTGCATGACAGAGTACGATTTTGAATGATACTCTAAAAGCCAGAAGATAAATATAATACGGATTACGGGGTAGTAACTAATTTATCTGTGGTTATTGCAGACAGTTTTTTGGTTGGTGGTGCCAAAATTGATAAGGGAAGAAAAGATTAAGTTGATAATGACAATATTGTTGCTGATATTCTTGTTCCAATTCCTTCCCAAAGTCTATCACAGTATTTGCTTAATGAGAAGAATGCAAAAAGTAACTGGTTATGTTTTCGGGACAATCTGGTGGGGTTTCGCCCTTAACCTGATTGCTTACTTCATTGCCTCTCATGTAAGCTTTCGAGTTTTACTCATTCAAATATTTACGTGGATTGTTATATAAGATCGATCTTACTGAAGAACTTTGGTAAAAATATGCAGTTAATGTGAATACTCACATATGGCCATTTGTTGGTTGTGTTTTTGTGTAAAATGTTCAGGTAGCAGGAGGTTGTTGGTACGTGCTTGCGATTCAACGTGTAGCATCGTGTCTTAGGCAACAATGTGAGAGAAGTGCAAATTGTAATCTCCAGCTAGCTTGTGCAGACGAAGTCTGCTACCGTCTTCCATTATCCGATTTGATTAGTAATTCATGTGGGAATAATACGATCACACGTAAATTCCCAAGCATTCCTGTTTGCTTAAATGGAAACGGTCCGTTCCGTTATGGCATTTACAAACAGGCTCTCCCTGTTGTTTCAAGCAATTCCCTTTCTGTCAAAATCCTATATCCAATATTTTGGGGCCTAATGACTCTCAGGTAATAATATTTTAAAGCTAATTATTACAAATATATAAAACATGGTGTCCTTAGAGATGGATTTGTCTGAAAGACTGAAACCTTGGTTAATCTTTGAATTTTTTTAGCACTTTTGGCAACGACCTTGAACCAACAAGCCATTGGTTAGAAGTGATATTCAGCATAATTATCACACTAAGCGGGTTACTACTCTTTACTCTATTGATCGGTAATATTCAGGTGATTCTCATAAACTTGTTTTCTTCTAAAAGTCATTGCAATGGTTTGATCAAGTTATGCATGAATGTACGACTACTAGTATTGTCGGCCGGTTACTGATTAAATCTTGATATACAACATTTCCTTTAGGTATTTTTGCATGCAGTCATGGCAAGGAAACGAAAAATGCAATTAAGATGTAGAGACATGGAGTGGTGGATGAAAAGGAGGCAATTACCGTCACGTCTGAGACAAAGAGTACGCCATTATGAGCGCCAGAGATGGGCAGCTATGGGAGGAGAGGATGAGATGGAATTGATTAAGGACTTGCCTGAAGGACTTCGAAGAGATATCAAACGTCATCTTTGCTTAGATCTAATTAAGAAGGTTAGTCTACTTACTTCCATTTTGCTTTGTCTTTTCAAAGGTCTGATATTCCGTTTGGATGGCTTATTGTGGGTATTTACTAGCTTACTAATATTGTCTGAGCATGTCTAGGTACCTTTATTCCACAACCTCGACGATTTAATCTTGGATAATTTGTGCGACCGAGTTAAGCCCCTTGTATTCACCAGGGATGAAAAGGTGAGAAAAACAACATACATTACACTCGCTTATCAGTTTAGCGTGTTGCCCAACACAATCATATATATTATATAGAGAGATTTCATATAGGTCCTTCCATTATTTTAATTCATATGTTTAAACAGATAATCAGAGAAGGAGATCCAGTACCACGAATGATTTTCATAATGCGAGGACGACTAGAGAGTAACCAAAAGCTCAGTAAGGGAACAGTAGCAACATGCACGTTAGGACCCGGAAACTTTGTTGGGGATGAGCTTTTATCATGGTGTCTCCGTCGCCCTTTCATAGACCGTCTTCCAGCTTCATCGGCTACATTTGTTTGTGTGGAAGCAACAGAAGCATTTGGCCTTGATGCGAATCATCTTCGTTACATAACTGATCATTTCCGATACAAATTTGCTAATGAAAGGCTTAAAAGAACAGCTAGGTATTACTCTTCAAATTGGAGAACATGGGGTGCAGTAAACATACAATTTGCTTGGAACCGTTACAGATTGAGGACTGGAGGCCCTGCAATTCAAGTAACGGAAAATGGTGATACTAGTGAGCGTAAACTTCGGCAATATGCTGCTATGTTCTTGTCTCTTAGACCACATGATCATCTCGAATGACAAGATGAAGTTTCTTCACGGTTTCAAGGAAATGAAATTTTTAGCGTACAACGTCAGTAGGCAACAACCAACATGGAATGAAGAAACTGCTGCTGTCTTTTATTCAGCAGTGTCTTTCAAAACGACATTTGTATTTTTTGGTTGCCTTCAAAATCCCTGACATTAAGCCTATGCACGAGGTGTTTTGTACCGCTCTCAAGAAGGGACATGAATCTTTACATCCCACAGCTGTTTTTCTTTTCTCTGTTATGAATCATATCAATCAAACAGCAAAACCAAGGAGTACAAGCAAAAGAAAGTAAACTTGAGACCTGGTGCATCCAGCACTTACAGCCTTCTTCTTTTTGGTTCATTTTACAAAAACAAGTACAAACTTGGAAAGAGATGTCTCTTCAGATGCGTGATTTTCCCAGATTATATGTTTGAGATTCTAGTTTTTGTAGGGATTTCGTTGAAGTCTCAGACAATGTACCAGTTTTGTTTCACAACTGGAACCTCATTTACATGGTAGGAAGGAGTTAGATGACCACTGGTTACTACATTTCCAAAATGAGGTATATATCTATGAATCCGTATTGTAGTTAGGGAGGAGGCATTCCCTAACTACAATGTGGAAAATCTGCCACTGTATTTGACCCTACAAGGTCTTGGGACCCCTTGCAATTACAATTGAGCAGAGCTTATATCGCTCTGTTGTTATCCATGGCTTGATGAAGTGCCAAGTGTCCAAAACAAGAGCTAACGTCAGCAACAACAACATTAGGCAACCACCACCACCATGAAATCAAAGGAGCTGCTGTTAGTTTGTTACTCTGTTACACATTAGAAGAAAAACCATGAAGTAAACATCTGAAAGAGACTAATAAAAAAGAGCAATCCCTAGCATTAAGCCTATCCACGAGGTATATTGTATTGTACCATTTTCTAGAAGAAACATGAAACTTTACATTCTACAGGCCACACAGCCTTATTCTTTTCTTAATTTTCATGGAACCCACAGCCTTCTTTGGTACCATGAGATGCAGACACCAAGCACATGGACATCTTATCCTTCAAAATTTAATGCAGGCAACAACACTTCACATGTCACATACGTGGCCGTTCCGGGTTCCAGTAATGTCAAGAGATATTTCATATTTGGATTGTGATACGATACTGGCCTAAATATACCCTCATTCAATTCTTTTAGAGGTTTAGTTACATCAGATCTAATCCGTGATACCAAATTTTGTAAAAACCGCGATTTCAATCGGTATATATCTACATAATTCCCCCACCCCACCCCATTTTAATTATCTATTTTTTCTGATTTATCAATCTCCGGAAGACGAAAAGAGAGTGAAAGATGAGTATGGTGATATCCTTGTTCGACAAATTTCTGTTTCCGCCACCGCCATCAATATTCATAACAACCATGTCTGTAATCAGTTTTGTATCCCTAGCAAACTCAGGGTTATCAGAGTTAAGAGGAAAACATCTTGGATACTCAAAATTCTGGAATGCTGATAGTAACAATAAACCTGTAAAGAAAGAAAGCACTAAGATCTCTAGTAGAACAGGAATGCTTCTTCTGTACACACCTGCTTTTCTTGCCGGTGCAATCTCTTTCTGGCTCTGCCCTAATCATGATTTCAGGTTCTTGTTGGTCAATTCCGCTGTTACCTTTCATTTCTTTAAGAGGGTTTTCGAGGTAAGCTTCTCAATTTGTTACCTTTTTTTTTCACTATTGAACCCTAAATATATATTGCTTACTGAGGAACTTATGCTTCAATTTTTTGTTTTGATAGGTTTTGTTTGTTCACAAATACAGTGGAGGGATGGTGCTTGACTCGGCAATTGTGATCTCTCTAAGCTACACTCTATCAGCAGTAAGCATGATTTACAACCAACACTTGATGCAAGGTATTCCAGACCCTCAAATTGATCTAAAACTTTTGGGAGGCGTGGTGTTTTTGGTGGGGATTGTTGGGAACTTTTATCACCATTGCATTCTTTCGAATCTAAGGGGAAAGAGTGATAAAGGGTATAAAATTCCTACAGGGGGTCTATTTGGACTTGTGATTTGCCCACACTATCTGTTTGAAATTCTAATATTTGTAGGGATTTCATTGATGTCTCAGACATTGTATCCAATTGCTTTCACCGCTGGAACAGCATGTTATTTGACAGGAAGGAGTTATGTTACTAGGAAATGGTACCTATCTAAGTTTGAAAATTTTCCTAAGCATATCAAGGCTCTTATACCTTTTGTTTTTTAGATGCAAACCCTGAACTTTATATGTATGGAATATTGGAATGATAGTAATAAGCTTAGCTCTGCCAAGTTCTGGACATGTATTGAAATGTCTCTTTGGTAAGTTCATGTCTTCTCTTCCTTAACTGTTCAAGTTCCAAGTTAGGATTCTACGTTTCCAGACTAACCACACAAAACATCGAAACAGTGAGATCTGCACTGGCTTATAAAGCCCAAGTATATAAAACTAAAATTTGGCCTTGGAAACTAGCCCTTGCACACCTGTGGCTCTTGCTTCGTAAGCTCTCACTTTCTTTCGAGCAAGATGCACCAGAAAATCATGGCTGGAACCTGGAATGATGTTCCCATGGGACGGCAATGCATCCTTATCTTGATCCTCTCTATGCCAGGCCATCATGAGCTGAATGACATTGCTGGTGTTGATAGGGTAAAACGCGTGAAGGAGGAACTAGCCCTAATCACAGAAAGTATTCCCAAGGTGTAGAGAGGTTATGAGAAGTAATGGTGAATTAATGATGTCCTTCCTTAGTATGCCCTCTTTCCCCTTTTATAATGATCTCCTTATGGATAAACACCCATAAAATTAATATATTATTAAACTACCATTTCTCTTTCTTTAAGTTATTATTAAACCCTAAGGGGCTTTCTTCTTGGACCAAAGCCCAACTAGTCTAATATACTCTTGGATGGACTAGAACTATCCCATCCTCATGGGTTAGGCCTAGTCCCCTAGTCTTTCTATCCTAAAAGGACCCTCGGTAGGTTAAGGGGCTATCTGTTTTAGGATTGGTTATTTTCATGTATAAATATTAGTCCCCTGACTATTGACTTATGCCGGTTCGACGGTTGCAACTGGTGGATTGGAGCGGTTTGAGTTCACGACCCTTGGGATGCTGCAGTTACTGATTTCTCCAGTAACCGCCCTTTCTTTTACCTCTCTATAAATATAAGAAACCTCGCCTTTCAATCATCACTCCTTTTACAGCATCCTTTCCCTTTCTTTGATTTTTTCTCTTCACTCGTTATGTCTAATGAATCACCCGATCACGATGCGCCTCCCAGGTTGGAGCCTTATACGCTAGAGGAGATAAGGGGTAGTCCCCGGCTTAAAGATCTCCTTCGGCCACCTGCTGCGGACGATGGCTCCACTCTCTTTCCGACTGATGACAATTGGATTTCACGCATGCTAAACTCTCACCCATTTCCTCCGTCCGCGTCTGTAGGTTGGCTCATCCGCCCTCAGGCAGAAGTGCCTCCAATTCCTGCCTCTGAGGAGATGCCTCGTTTAACAGTTCATAGGGGAGATTATACTTTTCCTTCGATCAAGATGCGTTCATCTGCTAAGACTCCAGCCGTCTGGGACCCGTGGGTGGATTATATTCGTTCTAATCCGGACCATTAAAGAATTATTCAATCTTTAGGCATAGAAGTTGCCATAGAGGCTTCGAAGTTTAGATATGTCCGACGAGATCATGATAGCTTGGTCCGCTTATGCGCCCGCTGGGGAGTCGATCCTCATACGTTTCTATTCTCTTGGGGTGAATCCACTCCGGTCCTAGAAGATGTAGTGGCGCTTACTGCTTTACCTGTCCATGGTGATACAGTCTTCAAAAATTGCTGTATTTATAAGTCTTTGAATCAGAGTGATAAAGATCTTCGTGATCATTTAATTGTGGCTAAGGCGAACTCTATGACATTCCAACCGCCCGGGGAAGTCAAAGTTGAAGCTCAGAATGAGGTGGAGGATTCAGGGAACAGAAGGAAAGGCAAGGCTACCATGTCTGATACGCATAGCTCTCCGATTAATGTTTCGCCTTCCGCGAAGCTTATGGCGCCCGCTATTAAGGCTGCTCGTCCAAAGTCATCTACTGCTGAAGAGTCCGGCGATGTGAGGGAAATAGAGGCGACGAAGGGCAACCAGAAATCCAATCCTGGGAAACATCGCGCTTCATTCTCTTACTGGATTAAGTATTGGGCCCCTATGCTTTCTGGCGAGCGAGAGGGTGTACCTCCTCGAGAAGGAGAGTCGGATCGAGTGGAGTTAGCAGCTTTCCTTCTCTTTTGGTTATGACATGACGTGTTTGAGTACAGTCCCCGGGACACCATCAAGAATGAACTCATCCCTATGGCAGTACTGATGTCCCGCGGTGTATCGTTCCCGCTTGTTCCCACGTTTCTAGGCGGCTTGTACCATTATCTGGATCTTCTGGCGCGTGATATACGTCGTGTGGACGGGTCCCATGAGGTAGAAACTTTCCTTCCTGCTAATTTCCTCCATGCATGGACTTGGGAGAACTTTCCTTTATACAGGCCTTCTCAACTGAATCCCATTGCTCTCTCGCGACAAGAAGAGATTATCCAGGAGGACGGTGTCAGGCAGATGGTGAAGGTTCCTCAATCTTATCCTCGGATGGCTCTTTATCACAAGAAGGGTTTTCTGGCTAAGGCCAAGCTCAAAGACTTCATGGACGGGGGAGCTGATTTCAATCCTATTTCTTATCAAGACGGTCGTACTGGTTCCTTGCATTATAGTTTTGTTATCAAATCACAGCGAAAGATGTCTTCCGCAGAGATGCCTTCATCCGAGGATTTCGATATTGTTGCGTCTACTCTACCGGGACGTCTCCCCGGGTTTCATGGTGGAAAGTTTTCATCCGAGGCGTATAATACTGTCCGTGTTGCTCGTCATCTTGGTTTTGACCAAGGGGTTCCTTATAGTCCCCCTCCCGCCTCTTTATCTGAGGAGATGGAAGTTCGGAAAAGCTTCAATCGTTTTTTTAAGGATGGTCTTCGAATGAGTGATCGACGGTGTCATTTTGATTTCTTCCAGCCCCAGTCCCAGCGGAAAGTCAGCGTTACCAATGAGTGGCTCGTATATCGCAATGGCATGAATAGGAATGTGCTAAATCTCCTCCTCCAGGATCCATATGCTCCTCCGGCCCTGATCAAGGAAGATTTCAGAGAGATGCATGCGTCCGTCCGTGTGAAACTAAGTGATGAGATCGCCAAAAAGTATAAACTCTCCTCGAGCAACAAAGGTCGCCCTCTTACTCCGCTTGTCATCAGCTGGGACCCTCTTCTGGGTGATGAATCCCCTCAGAAGGACAAGAAAGGTGGCTCTATACCTCCCCTGTCAAGCTCTAAGAAGAGAAGGCGTCCCACGCCGGTCAAGCCTATGGAAATCCCTCTTGTCACGTCTCCTCCTGCTAAGGTATTCTTTCTTCCATATCTTTCTTTGTCTTCGACCAGATCTTCTAGTAGTCCATTTTATATCTGTTTGTGTCCTTCTCTTTAGAATTCCCGCCTATTGGCTGGAAGCCTAGGGGCCTTTTCATCGAAGAATATATTAATCTACCCCATAACAAGTGGAGGGCTGACTGGTTGGCTAAGAAGATGAAACGAGACGCTGGTGTACTGCCTGTTCCGCGATTACCTTCCACTCGCTCCGCTAATACTTCCCCTACGTTTTCTCCGCGGGCTCCTAAAACGGGGTCACCTTCCTCTAGTTCGGGCTTAGATCGCGTCGAGCGTCAACTGGGCCGTTCAGTCGACAAAAACGGTCCTGAAGTGTTGTCTCCTCGTGTGAATATGCACTCTAGTCGTCCTCTCATTGTGAAGACGGTTCCGGATCCTGACCACCCTCTTCACACTCCTTCAGATATGCTGGGTGCGGCGAGTGAATCTGAGTCGGACCACTCTGTTCATGATTACTCCCAGGAGGACAGTGGGCCTAAAGGCGGCACCGAGAATCAGAGTTCTTCCTCTTCCAAATCTCGTGAGTAACACCATACTACATATTGTTAAGCTTGAACATTGACACGTGCCAGTCAGAACATTCTGCTATCATTATTAAATACACTTTGTGATCTATATATACTTCTCCGTTCCTTGTGTTTTCTTTTCTGATAAGTTATTTTATTTATTCATTTCCTTCTATCTTTTTCCTCCCACCAGGTCATCCAGAGTCGGCCGCATCAAGCTCTTCTTCTTCTTCCCATCTATCGGTTCATTCTCCTGTTAATCTTCCCTCGTCTTCCGATCCGGTATGTGTTGTGCGCTGTTTTATCATTATCATAATTTTATTACTATTTTGAAGCGTTTATTTATACTTTTCTTTCTCCTTTCCTTAGAACATGGGAAAGCGAGATTGTGCCCATGGCAAAGGGAGCGGTTCCAACTTGCAGGTTTGAGGCAGTGAGTCCGGGAGTGCTAATGATAAGCGGCAGAAACCTTCCAAGAAAGATCCTAAAGTCTCTCACATCGTGGATGCTGAATTAATGGTTACCCCGGAGGATCCTAAATTTCGATATCCTCGTACTATTACGGCGGAGGAAGCTGGTGTTGACAATCGCTTTTAGCTGGTGCATGGATTCTGGGTTTCTTCTGCCAAAGCGGCCAATTATCGACGCATAGTGGAGATTCGGCCATATGTGTGCTCATGAAGGGATGTTTGCTAGTTCTTTAGTTGTGACCAACGAGGACTTGTTAGACATAGCGGACGACCTTGCTCATGCGGAGGAGACTCCTATCAATCCGGCTATGCTGAAGAAGTGGGATACTCTTATTCAAACCTATCTACTTCTTCAATTTCCCATCCAGTGGCTCAAAAACTTACTGTATGTGGCAAAAGCTAGTCATAATGCGCGAAACACACTTCCGCGTGAGATTGAAGAGCTGGATCAGGAGTACAAGCGCTTGCTCAATGTTGTTCATATCAAGAAGGAAGCATATGATCAACTAATGGTGTACGTTGGTCGAGCTACTGAAGAGTTAAAGACTGCCCGGATTGAACAGTGGTTTCTTTCTTTTATTTGGGTTGGACAAGAGACTTTTGATAGTTTTTATTTTATTTTATTATTCTATTCGTTATGCGAGACGTATTTTATTACTTGGTTATTTTGCATTTATTATTATGGTTGAGCAGCCATTAGTCGTTTTATTTCTATAAATAGGGATATATAAGATTGTTTCAGTCAGAATCTTCCAGATTTCTTTCATTATCTCTGTTTGTGGATTGTGGTTTGTTATAGATGGCTCGTCACTTACATGGTTATGTTTTGTCTTTGGCTCCTGTGCCAACATTGGTCATTCTTTATGAAAAAGATTGTGAGTTTGCTCGTCTGCTGTTAGTGAAAGCTGAGGTGGAGATGCTCCGGGAGGTTAGGATGGTAAATAGGGAAGCTACCCGCGCACAGTTTGATGAGCAGTCCGAGACATACTCAATGGCTCAAAAGATGCAGGCGTACGGACGAGTGGCTCAAGAAGTGCAGCGTGTGCTGGATGATACTATCTCTGCTCGGAACAAAGCTAAGCGATTATTCCAAGAATCAATAATTATGACGACCGATATTGACCGGGCGATGGATGATTGTCGTGCATTTATTACTCAACAAGCGGGCGATGGATGTACTCTAACTTTATGTGATGTATCCGCTCTTGTTCATCCTACCGATAAGAAGGTGAAATTAGCTCGTTTATTGGTGTTAAAGGACGAGGTAGAGATGTTACAGACTCATCGATTAATCGCTCTGGATAGGGCGCGTAAAGCTTACGAGGAACATAAGGAGACGCTTGATATGGCTCGGAGAGCCCGCGCTTCTGATGATGTTATGCGCAAGGTTCATCAAGTGCTTTTGGAGACGCGTAATGCTTTTACAATCTCTACTACTCAATATGGTGAAGTGCTTTTGATGATGCAAGACTTGGATCAAGACATTGCACATTTCCGCTCGCTTATAGCTGAGCGTTCTTAAGAGGGTTACCATCATCATCATTTTTATTTATTTTTAAAGACTCATAAATGCTTTCTTGGGTATCGTGTTATCTGGTTGTATATAAGAATCATCTTGGTTTATCAAAGTAAATAGTTCTCAAGTGCTTATCTCTTGTTTCATGGCTAATCGTGTGAGATTAGTTTTAGAAGTAGGGTATCTGAATCGCCTCTTGACCGTGATGTGTCTTGCACGTGATATGTTTCATATTGAGAATTCTTGCTGGCATGAACGGCTAGCGGCTGCAGACCATATTGTAATGAAGATTCAAAGTGAGGGCGGATTGCCTGACATGTCTCTTCTTGAACATCGGGGTCATTGTCGCGAGCAGCGTTTGCTTACTCATTTCCGATGTGTTAAAGCGGATCATTCTGTGAGATTAATTGAGGTTGCTCTTGTTGAAGTTCACAGGGCGCTTCGTGTGCTACCCTGAATTTTATTATTATTTTTATTTATTTATTATATATATATATATAGTGCCCTTGTCCAAGGAAAAGTAATATCGAATTTATGGAAGAATCAATTAATGCATTATCTCTCTCCCTTAGAGAACAAAAGATGGAGTTGTTGCAAGCTACTGTTGCTGGGAATGCTCGTCTTGTACGCAGTTGTGAGGATATGTTTGAGGCGAGTCTGACGCACTATTTCCATACAATGGACTTATATGTGGATCGGCTGAGTGCTTATCGGGTTGATCCTTCAGCAGAAAAGGCTATGGTCTCTACCAAGGCATCTAAAATATTTTCAAATGCTCGTATCCAGATGGAATATCAAGAAAATGAGTTAGTTGTTGCCTTCGGCCGGTTACGACGCGCGTGCTCAATATTGGCTTCATTTCTTTAAGTATCTTGTATAATGCTTTGTTTTCGTTTACTCATTGTATTATCCTGAGTGTATCCACCTTTCTAATAATGAATATAATGATGTTATTGCTCCAGACTGATTCTTAACACTTTATTGTACAATTTCCTTGCTTAGGATTCTATCTTGTATTCGTGTTTTGATGTTTCATTTGTTATGGTCGTGCTTTGGGTGGTTATGCACTTTATTATGCGATACTCTAAATATTTAATCATAGTAAAGGCACCCATCTTAGGGACAGTATATTCTTGGTCCAGCCACTCAAGGTTGTAGCTGCGCTTCATTTGGCTATGCATAAAACTTAGCCAGGCTCGGGGCTATTGGTGCACTTCATTGGTCATGCATGGAACCTAGCCAGACTCGGGGTTATTGGTGCACCTCATTGGTCATGCACGGAACTTAGCCAGACTCGGGGCTATTGGTGCACTTCATTGGGTCATGCATGGAACCTAGCCAGACTCGGGGCTATTGGTGCACTTCATTGGTCATGCACGGAACCTAGCCAAACTCGGGGCTATTTATAATAACACATAACTAAAATAAGAGTACTCGTATTATTTATGATAATTAGCCACATGTCGTACATTTGGTTATTATGCATAATAGGCTTTTAACTATTTACCGTTGATAGGAGTATTGATTCGAGATCCATTCATCCGCTTGAGGTAGTAATATCCGCTATCTGCTGCTTCACTAATCATATAAGGGCCTTCCCAATTTGCCGCAAACTTTCCTTCCTTTCATTTCGTTGAACGTGCGGAGCGATTTTCATGACTATGTCATTTTCAAAGAAAGTTCTTTCTTTTACCTTCTGGTTGTACTATCTTGCTATCCGCTGTCTATATTTGTCCGCAAAACGTTCAGCTTTGGTTGTTCGCTCTCCCAAAGTATCAAGATGAGCAAATCTGCTAACCTCGCCCGGAGTGTTGAGGCTAGCCATAGCTACTCGTGCTGAAGGAATGGAAATTTCCGAAGGTAGTATTGCATCCTCCCCATATACCAAACAGTATGGCGAGGCTCCAGTCGAACTCCTCTTGGAGATGCGATATGCCCATGGCGCAAATGGTTGTTGTTCATGCCAGCTCCGGTGATGATCATGTACCAATTGACTTAATATTCTTAATAATGTTTTATTAGTAGCTTATGCCTGTCCATTCCCCTGAGGGTAATAGACAGTCGAAGTATGAAATTTAATACCGTACTGATCCAGTAATTCCTTGACGGTTTGATTAACAAAGGAAGTCCCATTATCCGAGCGGATAATCATTGGCGCACCGAACCGACATATGATGTGCTCTTTAATAAATGCTGCAATAGTGCCTCTGGAGTAATCACGAAGCGGGATAGCTTCTACCCATTTTGAAGAATACTCAGTTGCGGTGATGATATACTTATGTCGTCCGGATGAGGTTGGAATTATCTTCCCAATGATATCGAGTCCCCAGCTATGAAAAGGCTAGGGGATAACTGCACTGTGCAACAGTGTGTGCGGAGTGCGAATCAGTGTTCCGTGGCTTTGACATTGTTGGCACTTCTTAACGTGCTCGGCTGTATCGAATTCCATTGTAGGCCAGTAGAATCCTCATTCGTATAATTGTAGGAATAGTTTTCTCATACCTTGATGCTCCGCATTATGAGACGTAGTCATCACCACCTCCGCTTCTTGTTGTGACAAAAAGCGCAGTACCGCGTCTCCATAACTTTTCCTATAGAGGATTCCTTCATGCATGAAGAATCGTCCGGCTTTCCGTTGAATCTTGAGCGCATCTTGTCTGTTTTGCGGCAGACGTTCGTGCTGAATAAAATCTATGTATGGCTGCCTCCAATCTTCTATCTATGTGCTACATACCTCCGTATGCTGCGGAGGGGATTGACAATCTTTGCACTTATCTTTGACTATCGCTGCTTGAACTGCCATACTCGGCCAGTATACACCCATCCTTTGTAGGCGTCGATACAATGGGATTCCTCCTATTTGTCCGCAGGCTTCTGTGTGAATACGGCTTAATATTTCTTGTGCTTTTATCTTTCCCACACAACGAGATAGGGCTCCCCCGGGTGTTCGATAGTATAGATCTCCTTATATTATGACGAACTGTTTTAGCACTTTAGTAAGCAGCAGCTGTTCATCCGCCTCTCTAGTTAAGTCCTCAATATAAGCTGTCCTCCAATCATCCTTTTGTTCAAAAGACGCGTCCTCCTTACATGTGCTCGGCAACGCTCTTTTCTTTACTACCACTGTTCCTTCATCCGCCTCATTCAATTGCATCTTGGCCGCCAAAGTGGCTAATGCATCCGCATGGCGATTGGTAGTCCTTCCTGTGTGCCCGATGACAGTACTTCCTCTCTTTGCTATTAATTCTTGCACCTCTGCTCGGTAAGGAGCTAAGTGCGCCTCCTTCACTTAGAAGTCTCCTGATATTTGGCTCGTGACCAGCTTTGAGTCTCCTTTTATATCTATTGCTCCCAGATTGAGTTCTTCCGCAATTCGCAACCCCAGGATTAATGCTTCATATCCCGCTACATTATTGCTGCACTCAAAGTCTAACTTGAAGGAGAATGACAACAGATCATGTTTAGGTGTTTCAAAAACTATACCGGCTCCTCCGTGGGAACCGTATGATGATCCATCGAAGAACATCGCCCATCGTTCTTCTTCCTCCTTTGAGTATCTGAATTCCGCGTCTCTGTATCCTCTATTGATATAATGGATTGGACATAACTGATCGTTACCGATATCTGTGGCTAGCAATGCTCCAATTGCCATGCTAGTGAAAGCTGTGTATAGGTAAAGAGGCTCGCCTTTGACGGGCGGTCGCAAAACTCTCGCGCTAATCAGGCATTCCTTAAGCTTCTGAAAGGCTCGCTCTTGACCTTCTCCCCATTCATAAGGTGTGTTCTTCTTTAATAATGGTGAGAATGCAGACAACAGCTGCGCCAATCCTGGGATAAATCTATGGACATAAGAAATTCTCCCTATAAAAGTTTGTAGCTCTTTCATATTTGCGGGCGGTGTCATATTAGTTATCGCTTCCACCTTGATTGGATTGATTTGTATTCCTTTGTTCGTGACAACGAATCCAAAAAACTTTCCAGAAGTGACACCAAAAGCGCATTTGAGAGGGATCATCGTTAGGTGATATTTTCTGCATCTATCGAAAACGCGCTTCAGGTGGTCCAGATGATCTTTTCGCGCCCTGGATTTTACTACGATGTCATCTATATATACTTCCATTATATGATGCATCATATCGTGAAAGAAAGCTACCATCGCTCGCTGATAGGTGGCGCCTGCATTCTTCAATCCGAAAGGCATCACAACATAGTAGAAGTTCCCATACGGCGCCTGAAAAGCTGTTTTATGAGCATCCTCCGCTGCCATTCTTATCTGGTTATATCCGCTGAACCCATCTATAAAAGAGAACATGTCGTTCCCACATGTGTTATTCACCATTACGTCTATGTTTGGTACTGGAAAATCATCCTTTGGACACGCGCGATTCAAGTCTCGATAGTCGACTCAACATCGTACTTTTCCATTCTTCTTCTCCACTAGTACGATGTTGGATAACCATACGGGATGTTGGATTGGTTTGATAAATTTGGCTTTAAGCAGTTTCTCCACTTCTTCTTTGATGGCGAGTTCTATCTTTTCCGGAAAATTACGAATCCGTTGTTTGACAGGTTTTTATTCGGGTGAAACGCTAAGATTATGCGCGACAAGGCTACTATCCAGGCCAGGCATTTCATCATACGTAAATGCGAACACATCTTGATATTCACGGAGCAATTTGATCATCCGCATATTTTCTTCCTCTTACAAGTGTTTGCTGATGCGTACACAACGGGGGTTATTTTTCGAGCCAATGTTTATTTCTTCTAGTCCGTCAAGTGTTGGATCGACTTTTGTATTCGCCTTAGGCAGATTTTCTATTATTTCTTCCTCTGAAATCAAAGCTTTCACCTCTTCACACAACTTATCCGCTATCGGGGTTGTCTCCGCCATTTCTTCATCTGCTGATGACATAGCACAATCGTGTTGGCGCTGAGAGACTTCCCGGCTGATTGCTATAAGCGATAGACATGTCCGCCTTCTGACCGTGAGAAGTGCTTGAATTGAATGTTCTTTGTTTCAACTACTTCTCTTTTGCTTCCGATGACGGGTCCCATCCGTGACGGGCTGAATACTGATTTTGCTTTCCCCTTCGTTGGTTCTTCTGGATGAAACTCTTCCCATTTCGGAAGTGGCGTTAGATGCTCCGACTGCTCTTCTTGGCTTGGGACAGGTTGTGTATAGAAGACTGTGTCAGTCATATAGGCTTCTTCTGGCCCAAACGGGTTGCTCGTAGCTGGGATCCGAAATTGTTTTCCTCCAATATTAGTTTTAACACCTTGATGATATGTCGAGGCTATTACCTTATGGTTCAGGAGCCACCCTCTTCCGAGCAATACGTGGAACGTGGTATCATCTTCGAGGACGTAAAAGGGAGTGAGTGCTCTGATAGGTCATATCTTCATCATCAAATGTACTATCCCTATTGTTGTCTGAGTCTGCCCTCCGAATCCTCTTACAGTAGTCGCGCGCATCTTTGTTTTCGTATGTGATATTCCCAAGCACTCCAGGGTGTGTAATGAAATTAAGTTAAGTGAATCTCCGGCATCTATGAAAGCTCTCTTGAGAGGTTGTTCGTTTATAAATGCGGTTAAGTATAAGGGGCAAAGGTGCTCTCCCGGGTAACATATATCTTCATCCGTAAAAGTAATAGCTTCTTTAGGTACCAGATTATACGTTTTTCCAGATGCAATCGCAGTTATAGCTTTGGATGCTTCGCGGACTTGGTTTTCACTAAAACACAGGGAATCGAAGAACTGTTGAGCCAAAATAGTTTGAGCAAACTTACTAACAACTCTATTTGTGTCCGAAAGACTGTTTCCTCGGAAGCTTCACACGCTTCCTCTTCCCGTGTGTCTTCACAAGGTCTCCAAGCTTCTTCATCAGTCGGGTCATGTGAAATCATCATAACTTGATGTTGAGGAAGCGGGTCGTTCTTGATACTTTGCTCCCCTATCTCCAACTCGCCTCTGGCTCGCTTCCTTTTCACGATGTACCGAAGGGAATAGCACTCCACAGTTGGGTGGTGCACTCGCCTATGATAATGGCATTATCGCTTGTGTACTTTGTCCGCTGCGGAGGATTCTGCGGATACTGGCGGTAAAGTCTCTTCTTTGTTTGATACTCATTGCTCCAGAAGTCCCACTATCTGCTCTTTACTGCACGGTAAATATGGTGGCGGAGTTGACCTTACTCCATCCGATCTTCCTCCTCTTCTTCCGGATTGCCCTCGGTAGGAACCAAACATAGCTCCACCCTTTCCTCTCTCACTCACTTGATCGGTAAAAGCAGGCACTGAGGAAGCGTTGACAGAGTGTTGTTGCCACATATGTCCGCCTGCTACTGGATGCATGGCGTCCGCACATCTGATATCCGGGCTGCATCCTCTTTGACTTCCACGAAGGTTTGGAATTTGAAGTTTGTCAAGTTTAATTGGAAGATGACATCCATTCCTATAATGCAGATCTCTACCAAACGCTCCTCTGGAATATCCTCATGGAAATCTAGTGCGAAGTCTCGGAGACGGGTGATATACTTTCCGATCTCTTCTCCTACCCGCTGGGTACATCTTCCCAAATCTATTGACGTGACCCTTCTTTGAGCGGAGTAAAACTTCTTCAATAAAAGTTACACCATGGCGGACCATGAACTGATACTTCTGGGTTTCAAGTTATCGTACCAGGTAAAGGCATTGTCTGTCAGTGACTTCGGGAATTCTCGCATGCAGAGGCTTTCGTCCTGAGCATAGGCATTCATTGCTGATATAAAACGTCTTACGTGCTCTCGTGCATAAGCATCATGTTTTGTCACTCGGTAATTAGTTTCCAGGTATTTTGCGATCGCGTCTTCTGTCATACCCTAAACAGTGTTTTTTGAGCTTACTGCTCTTGGAGTTGTCGTGTTTTGTTCCCTTGCACGCTTCAGGAGTCCGTGCAATTCCTGTTGCCTCTTGATAGACGCGTCTAACTCCTCTTACATCTTGGCCACTTCTTGCTCGCTCGCCCCAGTTACAGCCTTTTCCTTGAGAGCTTCCCCTTTCTTTTGAGACGTTCCGACGCCTTGGGATGCTCATTCCTTTTGCACAATGGGTGTGGTAACTACTGCTTGGAAGCGTATCTCTTCATCACTCTCTCCGTGTATATCTTCAACATAAACATTATCCAAGTTTAGGGGGTACTCTGCCCGCTGGTACTTCCTGGCTCGCACTTGGGAGTATAATGCTGGAAAAGAGGCTAAGAACCTCCCACTGTGGTCTCAATATTGATAGGGTAAAACGTGGGAAGGAGGAACTAGCCCTAATCACAGAAAGTACTCCCAAGGTGTAGATAGGTTATGAGACGTAATGGTGAATTAATGATGTCCTTCCTAAGTATGCCCTCTTTCCCCTTTTATAATGACCTCCTTATGGATAAACACCCATAAGATTAATATATTACTAAACTAACATTTCCCTTTCCTTAAGTCATTATCAAACCCTAAGGGGCTTTCTTCTTGGACCAAAGCCCAACTAGTCTAATATACTCTTGGATGGACTAGAACTATCCCTTCATCATGGGTAAGGCCTAGTCCCCTAGTCTTTTTATCCTAAAAGGACTCTCGGTAGGTTAAGGGGCTATCTGTTTTAGGATTGGTTATTTTCATGTATCAACACTGGGAATAATGAAGGGCCATTTTAAATCTTCTAAAAAATAGTTCCAAGCCTGCTTAGTGAACTCGCAGTGAATAGCAATATGACTAAGCTGCTCCTTCCCACGACAATGTAGCACTTGCTCTGGATGGGATAGCCTCTTCGATTTAAAACTGGTGGTCATTACAAATCGGGAAAAATATCGTTTGGTCCTTTTTTAGGTGGTCCCAAGTCAGTTTGGTCCTTTCAGAAATCACCTTTTCCATTTGGTCCATAATTATTTAAAAATATTAAATGGACCAAAGTACCCTGCCGTGTTAATTCCTACTTATTTTTTGTAGCAGTTCATTCTGTCTGATGAACTCCGGAGTTCATTCCTTCAAATGAACACCTAATAAAACCAAACTAAATTTCCTACTTATTTTTTTTGTAGCAGTTCATTTTGTCTGATGAACTCCTAATAAAACCAAACTAAATTTCCTACTTATTTTTTGTGCGGAGTTCATTCTGTATGATGAACTCCGGAGTTCATTCCTTCAAATGAACACCTAGTAATTCACACACGAGTTCATCTTCAACACGAGTTTATTCTTTACATGAACACCTACTAAAAAATATAGTTCATCTTCAACACGAGTTCATTCTTTACATGAACACCTAGTAATTCAAGATCTAAAAATAGAGTTCATTCATTACATGAACCCAAATATTCAACAGCAGCATAGAAAGAAGAAACAGAGTTCATTCCAAAAATGAACTTTGTCATCTTCATCTTCTTCATCATCAGCAGCAACTCATCTGCATCATCTTCATCGTCTCCATCATCAGCAGCAACAACAAAGACGAAAAAACATCCAAAAATCTTCATCACAAACCAGAGTTCATTCCAAAAATGAACTTCGTCATCTTCATCTTCTTCATTAACAGCAGCAACTCGTCTTTATCATCTTCATCGTCTCCATCATCAGCAGTAACAACAGAGACGAAAAAATATCAAAATCTTCACCACAAACCAGAGTTCATTCCAGAAATGAACCTCGTCATCTTCTTCTTCTTCATTAGCAGCAGCAACTCATCTTCATCGTCTCAATCATCATCAGCAACAACAGAGACGAAAAAACATCCAAAATCTTCATCACAAATTCTCATCGTCGTCTTCATCGTCTCCACCATTTTCAACAACAACAACAAAAAATAGAAAAAAAAAACATAAATCTTCATCGTCTTCTTCATCCTTAGCACAATCGTCTTCATCATATTCAAACACCAGCAGCAAAACAAAAGAAAAAGAAAATCAAGAATAGAGAGAAACTAGATCTGAAACTAGGAGAGAGAAAAAGAAAAAGAAAATGAAAATGATTTCTTTTGTGCTAAGAAATTCCTATATATATATATCTGAAAGGGTATTTTTGCTACTACAAGATGACAATTACACCATCCATGATGTCACCCTAGGACCAAACCATAATTTGCAGGACCAAACTGTAATATATATTTTCAAAATGGACCAAACAGACAGTTGACTTAGTCAACTGGACCAAATTCTCTCTAATATATTATTTCTAGGACCTATTGGTATTTCCTACATTACAAATCTGCAAATGAGAACACATTTCTTCAACTTTATCGTCCTTGATGTTCCTAAACCGAAAGGCCAACTTGTACCTTCTTCTGTAAACCTGGACAAAAGATCCTTGATTAGGCCAGCAGGCAGGAAGGCAGCTGAATTTCTTCTAAAAACCACTTTCAAAACTAATGAAATATATGTTCCGCAGTTGTCTACAACCAACTTGACTCCAGCAACACATCTCCAGCTCAACATCTACTCTCAATTATAAGTTAAAGTACTTTGACTAAGTTGTTATCAAAGTCAGTCGTACGACTCAAACTGCATAATTAGGCCGACCGAGCGAAGCGAGGGAGGACTTTATATATGGTGACTTTGTGTCAATGTGGCACGTGACTTTTTTTCCAAATTGAAGCAAAAAGATTGGATTTTTTTTGGTGTTGGTAACCAAAATTTGGTGTCCCATTTGAAATGACGCCACCGTCCCTCCCCTTTAGTCCAATTACTATAACTCCTTAAGCATCTTTTTTTTTCCAGGGGTATAATTGGAAAGAAAACTAGAATATAACATATCTAAAAATCCGTGCCTTATAATTTTATCTCATTGGAAAGCTTTTAAAGAAATCTACGCAATGAGTACAAACAACAATATCAAATTTAAAGTTTTTACGAAAAATTCGGAGGTGTTTATCCTTTTAGGCACAATTTTTGAAAATTGAATGCATAGCCATTATACAAATCACCACTAAGAATGCATAACACATTATGCATCCATATTTTAGTTTAGGCATCAACTAATTTTCCGTTGCAACTAATAAAACGACGTGCTCCCTCTGTTTCAGGAGAAGTGATATTTCCATTTTAAGCACAATTTTCGAAAACTGATTGCATAGCCATTATATAAAATTTAGTTTTGCGCCAATTTTTTCGGTCGACCGTCCCACCGTGGCAGTGGTCGTCTAGTATGTTTTATCTAAATCTACCGCATTATATGGTTTCCATCTTTATCTTCAGGGGCGGAGCCAGGTGTTGATGGTGGTTTTTAGTTCAAGGCTGAAATTGTGAAACCCTGTATTTAATGTGTTGTCATTCTGCAAAGAAATAGAGCATTTAAAAATAATGAGTGCCTAGGCCTCTTTACTTACATGTGTATTGAGAAATTTAGTATATGTATATAAAATTTATTCAGAATGGTGCATGTAGCAACAATCCCAAACATTCTATAAATTTTATTAATCTCTTGCCTGCATTATTCATTAATGTATGGCTTATTGAGTATTTTTCCTATGCTATGTTCCCCGGCTGAACCCTTAATATTGATATGACATGACAATTAGTGTTCACTCGCAGCTGAGTAGCATGAATTTCCCAAAGTATCAAAATTAAGGTCTGCATGAAAGTACTCATTCATAAGACGCGCTGACTGCTCTTTGAGAATAAAATTAAGAATTTTGTGTCAACATACAGAATTCACCAAATTTGACCAATTTTGTGACAGCTCGCAAAATTCAAATTTTAACCTAATTAATTTGCAAAAATTAGGTTTTTTGCGCCCTGCGCAATATCTCGAACCCTATTGGTCGAAAATAAACCTAGGAAAGCTAGGAAATTAATCCATCATGGAGCTAGTAGGAGCAAGATTCTACTAAAAAGCATAAAACAAAGAAATAAAGAGGAACTGCGGAAAGTAAAAGCATCAACAAAGGGAGGCGTGGCCACGCCATTTGGCCAACGGATCTTCTCCAACAGGCGCCACCCGTGGCCGGTCGGCCACACTCCATGTTGCCGCTTGCCGGCCCCTTTCCCATCGACCAATTAGATCGCTTTAAATGCGTCACACACACTTTTAATAAAGTTGGAAGTTTGTTGGTCGACACGCCTAAATTTGGAAGTTGGTTGGTAGGCCAGGCAAACTCCTATTCTAGGTGTTCAACAAGATGTGGCCATGATCACCGGACACCCCTTTTCCATAAGGAACAATCGACCAATCCGCGACCTACCCATTTGGTTCCAAAACGATCGCCAAAAGATGGCTGGCCACGCTTCTTATAGGGGTCTTAAATAAATTAGCGGCAACCAATAACTGCCGCAAATCATCTCAGCCATCCAATTTGGCTAGCCAATTTTACCGGTCTAGATTTAACTTGGACCGACCAATATGATGTCAAAATGGCTACCAGCCATCACTCTCCTATAGGGACCGACCGGCCTACCTTTGGCATGCATAAATAGTTCCCAGCAACTTCCTGAAAGTGGCAAGTCATGCTCTTTTTGAGACACTAGGTTCCGCGACCAACCAAGAAAGGCTCAATATAACGATGCTTCACATGCATCGATTATTTTGAGATGCTTGCTTAAAAGCGATGCTTTATGTGCATCGAATACATACGATATTTTATGAGTATCGGCTTCACAAATAACTTAGTTATTTAACCTAATAGTGTCACATGTTATTATTTGCGGAAAGTCTCATGACTTGGCTCGTTACACATAACTACTCGCCACCTAGGTTGCGCATGATTGGTCAGAATAATTAGGCAAGATCCACTCAGCAACTTGCTACATATTTTGTATAAAATACTCAAGACATCAAACATGTCACAAACTGGGGGATGTTCATCAGGGTATTGGTCTGGCAGTTTACAGCGTGCGGTGTGCAACACGCCCATTATGAGAATGTGTCAGGAAAGACGGACAGTTAGTGGCAGCAGAGAAGTAGTGGGTGTAAATTGACTCGTCTTCCCTCATAGTAAGACGTGGTTTTCTACATTTTCACATGACCCCACTTATCCATCACTCAACTACTCCCACTTTCTATGAGATCAGGGTACGTGCAACTATGACTGATATAAATAGGTTTCGACCTATTTTGACCAAGGACAACAGAGTTTTGGTTATCAACACAAGTATCCAGAAAACACCAAAGAACTGATAGCTTACATTCCGCAAGCCAGTTCCATATTCTGATACAAGTCATAAAATAGCCACACCTTCAGAGTTAACCATTCTGATCTCAACACCTTCCTCGCTTCCCTCCCTAAGATCAACCCTTCTCCTTCATTTTGTGACCGAAGCAAGACTGGAACGGCCATTTCTTGGTTTAGGCCATGATTATACAGATTTATCTCTTGAATCTAAAGTACTCCCGTGCAGTGCATTTGTTTAGGGTTTAGATTCATTTCTCGGGGGCACACCCAAATTTACCATTTCCAGCAGAATCAGTTTTTACCCCAAAACAACTGGCGACCACAGTGGGAGATTAATCTCTTGGTTGCGAAATCAATTCCTCAATTTTCATTACAGTTTTCTCAAATTAAAGACGGTGGATCTTAGGTCCAGATTCAATCGAATTCATTTCAATCACCAATCCCAACTTTCCATTTTATAATGTACCCCGGTCATCCAAACCCTTCCAAAACCATGAATGCTCAAAATCCAATCACCATGGAAGGTATGACAAAAATGTTGGAGGACGTTGTCGCAAATCAGGACAATATCATCAAGATGCAAAATTGTAGCGCCCCCAAAGCTAGCAGCTGACTAATCCAAGAGATTAACTAAATAAAGAGGCACTACGAATCTAATTCAAATACTTAAACATTCAATTAAGAAATCTGCTACAAAACTTAACCCAAAACTAGCCCCGCTCTGAAATATATATATACAAGAACTCCTCTCAAATGATACATATACAATAGTCATTTGGTTTCAAATAGAATATACAACATAATAAACATAGCAAAAGTTAACCAACTAACAAACTCAACTCCTCGAAGCTTCCGCTACGCAACTCTGATCTGTCTCTGAAACTGAAAGTGGGAATGGGTGAGCACATCATCCCTAAAAGGGGTGCCCAATAGGAATAACATTTAACTTTCAAGTAATCATTGGAAATGATTTGGAAACAATTCATGTTTTCCCTAATATGGTGATTCGTCCCGCACCTAGATAGCTATATGGTGACTTGTCCCGCACCTAGTTATTGCATAAAAGCTCGAAAGTAAGTAGATATAAATGAAGGAGCAGTATCCTATATACCATAGATGGAAATTCTCATTTTCCAAGCAATCAAATGGAAATTCTTATTTCCCAAACAATTCAGAAAGACAAACAAAGCATTACAAATATGAGACGTTTTGTCTCCTAAAGAGTATGGCAAACTGGTTGTGGCAAGAATCAGTAAATATTCGCTCGGAGAACGCCACCAATTTTAGAAGTGACACGAAAAATGTCGAATCCTTGTTTGAAGTCTGTGCCTCCGCCAATGACAATACCGACAGAGCACGTAGCCGTATCAGATGGGAGCGGAAAGGAAATGACCAACTAAATTCAGCCAACGACGAAGAGCTGGGAAAATTTCACACGGTTAAGGAAAGAGACTTTCCATGTGCATCACAATATCTGAAAGATAAAGTTAAGGAGCCGTCCTATGAAGCTTTGTTGAAAAACATGTATCTCCAGACCCTCGCAGAAGTTCAGAGAGTTGTCCAGCAATCCATAGCCACGACCGCTCTAACCTTGCTAAAGAGAGAGGCGCCTGAAGAAGGGGAAATCTACCAAGGCACCTATGAAGACGGGAACCGCGCCAATGAGCAGTATTAAGTCCAACCACTTCACATTGCTGTCACCGATGCCGGGCCGTCAAGAGAAGTTGCATTCTAACAAAATTGCCGAACTAAGCGATCCGCGCCTGAGTCAACACTCACTCGAGTCTCAACTCCACCCTCGAAACGAGCTTCGTGTAAAAGCTTACAAGAGTTTCCACCACAACAGCCGCTAACGCGAGAGAATCCAGACTCGAAGTACCCGCGCTTCCCGCTCCACATAAGAAGAATTCTGGAGTTACTGGAAGTTTGGGTACGAGACAGAGTGGTTCAACTGCTGATAGACGTATTTATGTGTCTATTTTCATCTCTATTGTGTATATTGTTAGTACCCATTTTTGTACTTATTTTGGTATTTTATCTCTTTGTAGGTGTTTTTGGAGAAATAAGCTTTTGCGGCGAAATTGGCTCAAAAAGTTGATAAATGCAACCCAAGGGACGAGTGTTATGCGGACTCCAGCAACGGATAAGGGGTAACCTTTCCCTTTCACATTCAAATTATGAATTTGGGCGGGAAAACAGAAAACATGTTTCTGGCAATTTTGGTGGTAGTGATTTGGAGGAGATTAAGGTCGACTAAACCTCTGATTTTCATAGGGTAGACTCCTTATGGGTCTAGGAATCTAACATGGGTGTTGAAATCGATTAAACTGGGCTCAATCGACGGATTTTTATCTCAACAGCAAAATATGGAAAGTCACGTGTGTGACCGATTTTAGGAAATTTTAGAGAGATTAAAGTGCTATAAACCTTCCCAAAGATTGGTATCTATCTAAGGAAGAGTTTAGAATCAAAAGGAAAGCTCAGAAACGCTTAGAAATTCAAAAACAAGAAATTGCCTCAACTTTTCCGTGAAGAGAAAGGAAGAGATTTTGGAGAGATTTAATCGCTCTTTTTGATATAAATAGATTGGTTGGGTCATATAGAAGGGGTGTCAAAAGTTAGGGAAAGTTTAGAACACGACAGAGCCGAGAAATCAAAGGTGCAGGAAACCGGATTCTGCTGCTGCTGCTGAAGAACACGAAGAACATTGACCCACACAGAACAGTCGCAAATAAGTATCGTTCTTCAACAGCAGAACACAGTTATCGTTTATAAACAACACTTCAATTGTAACGGTGACTTCTGTAACGACTATAAAGCGTTGCAGATTCGCTGTATTATTATTTCTCTTCAATAAAAACACCTTTTGATCCATGATTTATTCTTTTGAGCGTGTTTTAACCATGAAGAGCTAAACCCAAACACTGGGATGACGGAGGAAGCCCTATTTCACGCATGTGGTAATTCTAATAATTCTTTTATGACTATTTGCATTGATTTTTAATTGATTTATGATTTTTATTGAATGGGTGTGATTTCGTTTGATGATGTATGCTTGGTCTATGTATTTTTGATACATCATGCTTTTGATTTACAGTCATTGCTTTTCAAAAATCTACTTTTGGCAAAAAAAATAAGAGTCCATATTTTTAATATTTGAGTTATAATTGCATGGAATTATTATTTGAATCACATGAATGAATTTTGGTGGAATCCTGAGTCTCAGTACCTCTCGATATTGTGACAACCTTGTGAACATATTTTCAAAGTTCTTAGTTTTTTTCTATTTTTGAGTCTGAAATCGAGTCTACACAAGTCCGAGTGAACGACAACCTTACTTACCACTTTAAAATTAAATCAATTTTTGGCGCCGCTACCGGGTATTTGTTTTTAGATTTAGAGTTTTTAGATTTATTTTTCTTTGTTCTTTTTTACGTTTCTTTGGATATTTTTCTGTGTGCTACAAGTTTTGGAGTTTGGATCGAAAAGAAAAAGAAGTTGTCAAGGAGTTTGGTGATTTCATAAAGACTTGGAGCTAAATCTTAAAGCGAAAAGAACGGAGGAAAGGCGAAGATATTTTTTTTAATTAATTAGATTTTTTATTTTTTTTTATTTTAGATTTTATTTTTAGAAATTGTAAATGGACTTTATTTTTGTAAATTTTTATTTTTGGACATTGGACTTTGGATATTATTTTTAAACCCTAAGGAAGGGTTAAAATTAAATATAAACTGTTTGCAGGGAAGGACGACGATTACGATATCGTCTCGGCCCCTCGGGTTCGCACATTGACACAGGAGTTAGTGGCCCGAGTCGACTACAGCGGTTCTTCGCCCGTCTGGTACGGGAGGTAAGCTTCTAAACACCCGTGAATCCCTTGTCAGAGGGTTTACTGTCTTCCTTAAGGTGTATATATGTTGAGGCTTTGAATACGGATTTTAATTTCCTAGTAAAGGGCAAGGCCAGGCCATACAAGATAAGGGTTCGGATTTCATCACCGTTCTCTTCTTGCCCGTCTTAGGAAAACGATACCTAACGCGAACCTAAGCATTAAAATATTGAATAGAACGAGACCGATAGGGTAACGAGCTTAATAGGAAAGTCGTTCAAAAGGATCGTATTGGGTATCTTGTTAGCCTAACTCGAAGTTAAGGAAGATTACTGTAAGTCGATTAAAGCCACCTTGTAACCCAGGGAAGCGTTGCCAAAGAGGTGGGGGTATCAAAGTCCTCTGAGCTTCCCCTATTTCTCTTCGACTTAATTTATTCGGATTGTTCTAGAGAGGTTTACTAAAACTATACCTAGTTTCCTCTTGGAAGGATAGAAGCTGGTCTAGAAACAATCTAAGGGAGCCATCATGCTTGTTGTTTGCTAGATTTTATAGGTTTGATTTGGTCAAGTCAGCCTTGTTTGTGATTGTGTAGAATTCCCTTGCAATTAAGAATGTCGAACTGGTATGATAGAAGCCAATACAATGAGTATCGACCTGAATTTGAATATGGACATCATCATTTTTATGACCATGGTGGGAATAGTAGTTGAGAACGCCAACCTTTTTAAGGTTATGGTTCATACCATGGTGAGCCCAATTACTATCCACACACACACCGGTCATACGAGCAAGAAAATAAGGATTATTATAGTGCTAGTACCTCGTCTTTGGACAATACAATCAAACTGTTGAAAACTAGTCCTTATTATGATCCTTCTGTTCCTATTTATGATCCTTCTGTATCTTTAGAAGAGTCTCTTAAGCAGTTAACTGAGCAAACAAATAGGTTTATGTCAGAAATGAATAAACGAACTGCACCATTGAGAAAACTCTCTATAGAGGAATCCCTCAAGCTGATGGTTGAGACGAACGAAAGACTTGCTCGAAATAATCTTAATTTCCAATACAGTGTTTCTAATAATACCCTTGAAAATAATGATAGTTATTTGCATAATCAAGATAACGAGGTTAGAATTGGTAACACTACATGTTTAGATGAGGTTCAACCATTTCCATGCTATTATAATGACGATTATGATGAGGATAGTGTTGCTGAAGAATCTGAAATATGTAGGCATAGTGATCAGGAATTTGTTACTCCAATTGAGCTTTATAATGATAATGTTATTTCTAGTTCAAATCCAAATAATTTTAATAATTATTCACCTATTCAAAAGGACGAGGATTTGTCTAGAGATATCCCCGTTTTAAACGATGTAGTATTTCCTTTTGATTACGAAGCCAATAATGGTTTAGAGGAACGAGTTTATTCTGAAAATATTGTTTTATTGTTTAGTGATTTAGAAACAATAGTCTTAGACAAAGAAAATGAACTCGTAGAGATGAGTGAGGATGAACTTGACTTAGAATAATCAATTGCCTATTTTCAGGAATCTGATGACCTAGAAATTAGGGAGATTGTGACTAGTCTAACTATAGACACTGAAATCTCTAAGTTTGGGGGTGATTATCATTCTCCATGTGCTTTAACTCTTAGAAAGGTCCCTCACTTGGGACTTGACATATGTGCCTCAACCGTTTTAACAGATTATCTTCATACACGTTTCCCTGAATCTAGTGATGTCCATAAGGAAGTTCAGTTGTTAGAAACCCATCCTCCAGTTGATGTGGTTTACCCAGGCTATGATACCCCGGTCGACTTTGTTTTCCCACCAAATATTTTTCTTCTAAATGTGGGAACATATAGATTTCAAATGTGTCACCTATTAGGTTCTGAGACTAAGCCTAAGTACTTTAGGTTAATAAAATCGACACATTTGCTTAAGAATGACCACTACTCTCACTGTGGTCAATTATGTAAGTCAAACCTGATTGACTTAGAGGATCCTCAATTATTTAGGTTAATATTATGTGCTTCTAAGTTCTTATTTGAGTTTCTACAGACTCTAGAACCTAATAATTTGGATCTCACTTATGAGGAAATGCATCCAATGAAAATATTTTATTTAGACCCTTTCATAGAACCTGGACCTGAACCACAATTAGATATTGATATTCTAATCAGGAAACTAGATAAGGGCATGCTATTCTTGTTCACTTTCTTGGTTTTTTGCAATTTCCTTTGGTCAGCTCTATTTGGTTTTGAAGACCCACAGTTATTCCGACTGTTACTTTATGATTCGAGTGACTAATACTTTCTTAGTCTGGCTGAAGACTTTAAACTTAGCACTTCTTGGGAGGTAACCCATGGTTCATGCAACACGGTAATATCTTTCCTTAACTCTTTTGCTTCAAATGGTAACAGTTTCTCCTTGTTCACGCTTTTAATTTTATCTTTAGAACATTGAGGACAATGTTAGATTTAAGTTTGGGGGTATGGGAGAAACTTTTTTGTTGCATTATAAACTCCAGAGCCTAGAAATTTATGCCTATTAAGGATGGCACTAACCAATCTAAGTGGATAGAAGCATTTTGGTTTTAGGAGTTGGAACCAATCTGAGTGGATGGAAACATCTATATAGAGTCTATTCATAAAAGTACTGAGCTCAGGTGTTATAAATAACATGATAGTTTCACCGTATCTCGGAATCATCTTATTACTTCTGTTTTTGTTTTTGCAAATTTTTATGTTGATGTCTGCTGGGTTGAAATAGAGTGATTGAGTTGCGCGGGTACAGAAGACTATTGAAGATTTGAAGACAAGAAGGTATTTGTTATTGGTTTCGTATATTTGTGATTTGATTCGTGCAAAAACTTGATCGGCTGGGATCTGACTATATCTAGTTTATCTTTTGATAGATTTATTATTACTTGTCGTATTTGGATCGACAAGCTATCATTTGGTGGTACTCTTTAGTATCTGAATCTGGTAGTTCTGTTTGACTTGATATGGTTAACTTGTTAATCCAGATCTTGGAAGATCTAAACTCGACAAAGGAGTTTAATTGATTTTTAGCAGTAAAGCTTTTGTTACACCAAACACAAATATCTCTGATTGATTTCCTGAGATTGGAGAGTGGTTACCAAATAAATTAGTCATTTACTATTTGGAAGATGATCGAAAGGTTTGAGTGATTAAAGTCTTCAGAGAGGCTGAAGCAACTTAAGATAGTGAACTCCAACTTAAGATAGTGAACTCCCACAATATTTTTCAGTTAAAATTGACCCCTCAAGAAAATCAAACAAAATGCAAGAGAAAATTTATGATTGTTAAGAGAAACAAATATTTGTATGCAACCTTGAATCTCCATGGTTAACTTCCAGTTACATTTCTTAATTTGAAGATATTAGCCACCGTCGGCAAAGATCAAACCAAAAAGAAAACTCAAGAACCCTAGATTATCTTTGCAGGTGATGAAATCAAAGAACAGAAAAATGAAAACGAAATTAAAGAACTGCAACCCTCTACCTCAAATGATTTCATATTTTGAAGCTAATTTCGTAATCATTGAATAATTCACAAACCACATTCAGTCTCATTCATTCAACACCAATACTCAACGATACGTCTTCAATCATGGTTTAACTAATTTTGATTTCATTGCCAACCCTTACTAGAAATTTAATCTATCTTTACCTAGCATCTATCCATCCTAAGTCACATTTGTATACGATCCTAACCTCCATATCTAGCTGCGGAAAATATTGGTGAATAAACCTGTCGAAATAAACCATTTTACGATTAACTGAAGTGGAAGAGATTCAATAAAATGAATGGTTAGGATTATAAGTCCCAAGGGTAATATTTCCAAAACACATGTTCTGCTACTGATTTATTAACTCTGTTGAGTCAACGGTTTGACCAAACGGTCTCCGTCAAATCTAGGTACCAAAGCTTAATATTTTAAATGTTGGGTACCAAAGTTAGGTGTTGGACATTTGCTGGGTACTAAAAGTTAAAAAGACCTATAATTAAAGTAATTGCATTTGTACGTTAATCCCAAACACTTGGGTTGATCCCTATAGTTAAGGTTCAGTTTCGAACTAGTAATTATATACCAAATGTATACCTTGTGGTTGTTATCTTCTTGAAAGCCTCTGTCTGTATTAAATCACACAAGGTATAGGACTTATAGGTTGATACCGAAAATATTATAGTGTACTTGGTACCCTCGTCATTTCACAAGACAATAGATCAAATTCAGGTGGATAATGGTCTTGTCTAGCCAAGTGCAAATGATTGTGCTGGTAATGTTCCAGAAGCAAGCAAAGCTACCCAAAAGGAACTTGTTAAGTATCAAAATGTTGGAGCTCACTAAGTGACTGAAAAGAATATTTCCAAAAAAGTTAATGCAGGTTGCAGCAAAACTGCTGGGGTTAGCACATTTCCTGCATTCAAGATTGCACCAGACAAGCCAAATTTTACAGCTTCAAATCGACAGTATGTTAGAAAATCAGTGATATGGCCCATGTGCCACATCATCACATGAAACAGTTACATCTAACAGACATGTCTCAACACCAAGGTTTGTGTGTCTTCCCATGAAAGCAGGTGTCTTTTGGAATTGGTTCTCAAATCTAGTGACTCTTGATGGAAGAGTTATTTAAGGAGATCAAGAACAGGTCCCTACACTCACTGGAAAAACAATCTCTATCAGATTCTGTAACCATCATACAGAGAGAAATAAGGAACAGTAAGAGTGTAGACAGATTTTATAATAATTATTCTTACTTCATAGTGTTCTATTGATTATGGAAGCGACTGGAGTTCTGGCATTCTTCATTGGGTCTTCTTTATTGGTTCTTTCATTCATCATGATCAAATCAACGATGACCAGAGGTATGTGATCTATCTTATTTCCGTATACAGAATTTCTAACATTTGGTATCAGAGCATAGGCTGCTCTGGTCTTTGTTTGATCTGAGTTTAATCGTACTGGAAAATATATCAATTGGATTGATGATTAGTATAAAACCAAAATTCATGGCCGAAACCGTCGGGTTTAGTTTCATTCACTGTGGTTTTTAAAACCGTAATTTTGTTACCTTCATCATGAATATTTCGTGGACATCTATACAACGTATAAAATTGGTAAATTGGCATAATCATTTTGTTTATTTCCTTAATTATCTGCATATTAGGCAATTAAGATTATGCCATATATTTTCTTTCCTGAGAACGCATTTTTTGAATAAGCTAATTAAGGAATAAGATACGTTGACTTCAAGAATCATTGAATTGATATATGTTGTTTCCTTAATTATCTCATGCATGTATTTAAGATGGTACGTATTCAAGATTGTGCATTTGCAGTGCATGATATCTTCGACTTCATTAGTGAATATATTGTGTTAGTTTCCTTAATTATCTCATGAATATCTTTAGGTAATTAAGATTTTGCATGATATTTTTTAGTAATTTGCATGAGATACGGTTAGGTGGTTTCAATAGGATAATTAAGATTTAGTTTTGAAATCGTTAACATTAAATTAACGTTTTCTTACAATTTTCCTTAATCCTATATTTATGAAAATATCCTTTAATTATCCTTTGTATAATTATCTCTTGCTTATATGGCTGGATGCAAGGAGATATTTTAGGATATTGTTTAGTTCGTTTTTTTAATTCCTTTGAGTTGATTAACTAATTTGATTTATAAGATTGGCCACAGCATCTTATAAATTTTGAAATTTGAACTATTGCAAACAACCATATATTGAGCAGATTCGGCCCCACAGGGAAATCTTAAGGTGTTGTTTGGGATATTATATCAAATGAAATATTAGATTGAAAATTTATTAATGCCCATAGGTAAAAGATGTTTTTAATTTGATATTTTAAATTTATTAGTCATTATCATACGGCATCATATATATATGTATGTTATTTGTATTTATGATATTAGTTGTTGTGACTTTTACCCACAGGAGGGTTACAATAACTTGAAGTTTTAACTAGAATAGTAGACATTGGTCGAAATTCTAAGTTTTGTTGTGTTTGCTTCGATAATTGATATTGAACATGCTTGTTTGTTATCAATTCTAGTTATGCAATCTGCCTTTTTGCATATTCCATCTTCTCGTATCCCAATATTGTATGGTGACAACTATAAGGAATGGAAAGAGAAAAATTCTCTTGGTTTTGTCATCAATAAGGTATAATGGGACTTCCAGTGTACAAAATTACAACATATCATTAGTATGTTTTGAATCTAATAAGGTTGATTTCCATCACAATACTTGTGGATTGAATCTGGTTCTACAATCCACATTGCAAATACTATGCAGGGCTTCCTTAGCCAATGAAAAACCAACAAACAGTGAACGTTGCATCTAATCTGAAAATAGGATGCCTTCAGCTGTTGAAACCGTTGGAACCTTTAGACTTGTTCTTCACTCTGGTTTTACTTTGGATTTAGAAAGAAATTTTTACATTCCTTCGTTTTATAGAAATCTTATTTTTCTTTCAAGAATTGTGCCTTTTTTTGAATTTAATATTAAATTTTTTTTTTTTAAAGACTCCGTTGTTATTGGTTTTGAAACCTTGAAAAAAGGTTTATACAAGCTTAATTTGGATTCTTCTTTTAACCACAATCTTTGCACCACAACCGAAAGTATTGGCATAAAGCATAGTATTGTGAATAAAGAATCATCTATGTTATGGCATAAAAGGTTTGGACTTATCTCCATTGCAGGGTTAAAGAGGTTAGTGAAAGAGGGTGTTTTGCAAACTCTTGATTTCTCTGACTTCGGTGCTTGTGTAGACTGTATAAAGGGAAAACAGACTATCAAGACAAAGAAAAGTGCTCGGAGAAGTTCCAACATTTTGGAAATTATTCATACTGATATATGTGGATCATTTACACCTCCATGTTTGAATGGTCAAAAGTGGTTCATCACCTTTATTGATGATCATATGTATCTCTATCTTCTTAATGATAAAACTGAAGTATTAAATTCTTTTAAATCATTTAAAGCATAAGTGGAGAAACAAACTGATAAGGTAATACAGATTGTAAGATCAAATAGAGGTGGTGATTATTATGGAAGATACACAGAATGAAAATAGTTGAGGCTAGAAATGCAAGATTTATAAAGGATGGCAATATCAGTGGGAGTCTTCAAAGAATTTTCTTTAAAGTAGTGCGTGATCTAGTAACTAAACATGCACCTTCTTTGCTTCGCAAGACATTTCACAAAATGTCATACAAGAAGAAGTGGCGATTCAAGACTTACCACTTAATGAAGAGCTAATCATAATGGAACCTGGAATACAACAGATTCAAAATGAAAATGTTGATATTCCATAAAGAAGATCCTCTATAAGAAGGAAATCTGCAATACCCTCATATTATGAATTGTATTTTCAAGAATGTGACTATGATATTGGAATTGAGGACGATCCAGTAATGTTTTCACAAGTAGTGAATGGTGCCAAATCCAAACTTTGGCTAAAATCCTTAAAGATGAGATGGATTCCTTGGCTAGCAATCAAGTTTTGGGACCTTGTAGAATTACCGAAAGAGTAAAACCTATTGGTTGTAAATGGATCTTTAAGATCAAAAGAGACTCTAAAGGTAATGTCGAAAGATACAAGGCTAGACTTGTAGCTAAGGTATTTACTCAAAGGGAAGGTATTGATTACCATGAGACTTTCTCTCCAATTTCAAAAAAAGACTCATTTCGGATAATCATGGCATTATTAGCTCATTTCAAACTTAGAGTTACACCAAAGGATGTGAAAACTGCATTCCTCAATGGAGGTCTAGATGAATAAGTGTGCATGGTACAACCTCAAGGTTTCACTTCAAGTTTAGGTGATCATCTACTTTGCAAATTAAGGAAATCTATATATGGGTTTAAACAAGCATCCCACCAATGGTATATAAAATTCCATAATGTGATTTCTTCATTTGGTTTCGTTGAAAATATTTTGGATTAATGTATATACCTCAAGGTTAGTGGGAGCAAAATAATCTTTCTTATCCTATATGTAGATGATATTTTGTTCGCTAGTAATGATCTGGGACTGTTACATGAAGTTAAAACAGTTTCTTTCACAAAACTTTGAAATGAAGGATATGGGTGAAGCCTCTTATGTTATTGACATTGAAATTCATAGAGATAGGCCCCAAGGGACATTAGGACTGTCTCAAAAGGCCTTCATAAACAAAGTTGTAGAACAGTTGCAAATGCAGAATTATGCACCTAGTATATCACTTGTTCAAAACGGAGATAAGTTAAGTTTAGATCATTACAAATGAATGATCTAGAAATAAAAGTGATGGAAACCATCCATATGCATCAGCGTTTGCAAGCTTAATGTATGACAGGTCTGTGAAAGACCTGGTATTGCTTTCGCAGTTGGAATGTTAGGCAGATTTCAGAGTAACCTTGGTGAAGCCAGGGTATGTAGCATGTTACGAAGCAGCTTCACAAGCTATAAGGTTACAGAATTTTATCACAGGGATAAGAACTTTGGATTCTATTTCTAAGCCATTAGTGTTGTACTGTGATAATTTAGCTGCAAGTTTTCTACTCCAACATCAAGAAAAGTGGGAGTAAGAATTAGCATATCGATATCAAGTAGCTTTTGTCAGAAAATGTGTCAAGTTAAATCACGTGACTAAGGAGCACAGTAACACTGAATTTATGCTTGTAGATCCATTGAAAAAAGGATTATATCCTCAGTTATATAGGGATCTTGTTAAGCATATGGGTCTGATCAGCCTTTGATGTGTATTATGTATTGTGCGTTTAGACATTTTCTGAATTATGTGACTTGCAACATTTAGGAATAAAATTTCTATATTTTCCATTCAAGTTGTATACATAAGGTTTTGGGGAAATTAGAAATGTTTCATTGGAGACAACAGTTGGACATGAATAAGTAATTGGTACTTACTCATAAAGCCATTATGATGGACCTACTTATGAAATGATGTTATCGTGATACATGGAAGGGAATGCTCACAAATAGAGTTTGGACCGCCATGATTCGTACATTAATTTTATTTATAGGTTCCATTTTATTGAGAACTATCACTGGCCATATAAAGAATATTCCACATTCACTTACTTATAAGATGAAGGGAAATGTCAGCTATGAGACAAGTTTGTGACACATGGGCCAAGTGGGAGAATGTTAGAAAATCAGTGATGTGGCCCATGTGCCACATCATCACATGAAACAGTTACATCTAACAGACATGTCTCAACACCAAGGTTTATGTGTCTTCCCATGAAAGTAGGTGTCTTTTGGAATTGGTTCTCAAATCTAGTGACTCTTGATGTAAGAGTTATTTAAGGAGATCAAGAACAGGTCCCTACACTCACTGGAAAAACAATCTCTATCAGATTCTGTAACCATCATACAGAGAGAAATAAGGAACAGTAAGAGTGTAGACAGACTTTGTAATAATTATTCTTACTTCATAGTGTTCTATTGATTATGGAAGCGACTGGAGTTCTGGCATTCTTCATTGGGTCTTCTTTATTGGTTCTTTCATTCATCATGATCAAATCAACGATGACCAGAGGTATGTGATCTATCTTATTTCCGCATACAGAATTTCTAACACAGTACTGTCAAAGATTGGCAATGATAAAGAGGGTCTAACTTCATCAGATTCATTACAAGGAGATTGGATGGTTGCCAAAGGCAAATCTCCTCCTAAAAGGGAGTTCCTCAAGCGTCATCTCCAAAAAAGATAGTCAAGGCAGTGAGTTCCCCAAAAAAGAACCCATTTTTGATGTTAGTGACTTCAGAGAAGAGAGTAGATTCGCAATTGACAGCAGAAAGTTAGCAGCAAGGAATATGGAAGCTATTGCCCCTTCAAAGGTGGTTAACGAAGATAAAGTCAATATTGAAGATGCTGAAGAAGATAGCGAAGACTTGGATGATTGTGAATTTGAGAAGAACTTGAATCTCTTGTCCTATGAAGACAAGATCTCAAAAAGAAAAGAGAGAGATATAAACAAAAAAGACAGAGAGCTTAACTGGCTCGATTGCAATGGGGGTAAAGGAAGCTCTAAGAGTGACAAATAAGAGCAATGGGGGAGAGGTCACGGAACACAAACCCAGAAATGTCATTCTTAGCTCTTTTTGAGTGTCCTATTTGTTTTCCAGTTTTGTTTAGGCTCCATGTTTTGGCCTAGTTTGGTGTATTTCATGCTCCTGTTTGTGTTTGTTTTTCGCTTTGAGTGAGAGTCTTGTAATTTCTTGTGCTGGATGGCCTTAGCCTTCCCTGGACTCGCTTAGGCGTCTCTCCTCTTGTGTTTTTTTCTTGTTTTTTCATCAATAATATAAACCTTTTAAGTCAAAAAAAAATAAAAAATAATATGAATTTGAGAAGTATGAATCGTCCTCCTGTAGCATAGATTTGCAGTGTGGAAGCCAAACAATTAGAAATGAGATTGTATTTATATTTTAAGCACTCTAAATCTTTATAATAACTTACGTGCAGCAGGAGCTGTCACTTTTGACAGTAATGGCAATTACCTATGTTGCAGAACTAATTGCTTTGAAGCTTATTCTTCTGAACATGCCGAAGCATATGCATACTCTTTGGGAGTTGATCTAGCAATTCAAATTCAGGCAACTAAGGTGATTATTGAAGGTGATGCGTCCAACATTCCCGCTGCTATAAATGGTTCTTTTCAAGATATTCCTGGCAGATTAAGATCCACAGTTCAATACATTCGAGACAAGCGACAGATGTTTACAGAGATCCAATTCATTTCTGTCCCTAGGTCTGTTAATTATATAGCCCATGAGCTATGTCAATTCGCTTTAGGCGAACATGTATCAGGAGCTTGGTCTACAAATGACCCTCCCACTTGTATCTATTTTTACATCAACTTTCCTGAGGAGTAAGTAATAAAATGTCTTCTTCCTTCAAAAAAAAAATAACTTACGTGCTGTTACAGTACGGTTATATAAACAGATAAACGAAAATAATTGTTGCCAATTTGATTAGACTTTTATTTCATGCTTTAAAATCCCGCTGATAGCGTTTTTTTTCCTTCTTCAGTTCTATTAGCATTTCTCAACATAATTTATACTAGGTCTCCATAGCAGAAAGTGACAAGTGATAAAAACTTGGTATACCATATACAACTGAAAACATAAATGCCGAGACACCAACCAGCTAACCGCAGCCCTGCATGGCGTACACTTACAAGGACATCCATATACTAATTAAGAGGATCCCATCTGTTACAATAATGACACCAACCAAACTAGCCTCACAAATGTAGTAGACCCACGATCCTTAAAATCATCAACATCTTCTTTTTCTTCTTTTACTGCAATTAACACTTCTTTGGCGAAAACCCAACAACCGAATTCCCAATGTTAAAGCTAACACGTGTGCCTTGCTGTTGCAAATTACCTATGATAGACAGTGAAGATCTTGTTGGTGCAAAAGCAAAACAGAACGTTTTCTTGGAATCAACCGGTACCAAATAATTCTTTGCCGGTAATTGCAAAGACTTCCCACCAGGAAATAAAAACGCAACAGTTGGAACAGAAACCGAAGTTTTTGATGACAAATCATAACAGGTATCAAACAGAGCGAATCCACCAGCAGACGGCAAATTCTGAGTGCCTTTGACAAAAGCATCACGAAGCGCATTGTACACTTCAGTACGTAACCGAGTCACTGATGTTCCCGAGTCGACAATAACTCCACTAGGTGAGTTTGGATTTAAGTCGAACACTGAGTGAGGTAGATTCAACGGTTGACCCCCAACACTAATACCAGATAAACCCACGTAATAGAATGTAGGATACCGTGTGTTACGAAGTAACGGAGCAGTGATTGCATCAGCTGGTTGCGCTTCCGGGCCGAATTGTATAGTAGAAGCTGAACTAGAATCGCGATCGACTAAACAATAAGAAAATGCAGAGACTTTTACCTGAGAAGGAAATGAAAGTGAACCAGCTCCAAGAGCTAATAAACCAGCTGAACCGATAAATAACCCTTCGTTATCATGACCACAACCTATAGAGATTTTTTCAACAGTGGTTTTCGAGTTATCGAACGTAAGGGTTTCGGTCACGAAATCACCAACGGTGTAAGAGCCGTCACCATAAGACACTTGATAAAGGCACGATTCGTTAGCACAAGCCGAAATATCAAGGGATTTGCACTGTTGTGCGCCGCATGAAATGTGTGCAAATGACGAAGAAGAAGACGGTTCGAATATCGGATCTGTTTGTTGGTAACACTCCTGACAAGGTGCACACTGTACCCAAGTGACATCACTGCCTGTATCAAGAACCAAGTATTGAGGTTTAGGAGGATGACCGACTCCGACTCGCGAGAAATATTCACCACTTCCATGACTCAGTCCTGATGTAATTGGACCTACTATGTTATCTTGATCTTGAGATTTCAATGTATCAAACTCTTTCTCAACTAATAAAGGTTTAAGATCTGATTTCGAAATTCCTTTCATGGCGAGATCTAATTTTGTAATGATTGAATCAACTCGAGCTGAATCACGCTTGAGTCTATCCAGAGTTAAGGTTTTGTAGTCTTTGTGTGTTGATTTCAGAATGGTATCTCTAGATTGAAGTTTGACAGTGAAAGAAGAAGATGATGATGAGAAATCATCAGAAATACTTTCTTCTTCTAGGAGAATTTGATCAGGATCAAAAGAGAGAATGTCAAGAGTTTTCTGAATTGAAGCCGAGATATCAAGAACTGTAGTTTCATGGTTTCCATTTTCAGGTAAAATTACTCTAGAGAATACACATGTAGCAAAGGAAATGAAGAAAAGAACACAAAACCCAAAAGCTGATTTCGCCATTGAATTGTTGCAGAGAAAGAGAGATGGAGGGAGCAGAGGAGGAAGATGGAAATGATAAGAGTGGATTAATATGGTGTGGTTTTAATGAAGTTAGAGAGAAAGCTAGCTACAGAACAGAAGAAGAAGACAGAATATAGTGCTGTCGAAAGTCTAGAAGAAGTACTGGTCTGCTACATGGTCACGTAAATTGCGTAGGAGAAAACAAATTAAGCTACAGAAAAGGTAAGAAAGGGCGTGAAATGGGAAGTTGAACCTAACTCATATTTGGAATTATATCATAAATCGGAAGTATAAAAATCATATGAACCTACATACATTCTCACATTTGAACGTAGTAACTAAGATTCCTCTTTACGTATTAAGATTTTTTTCAGTGCGTGTCACTGTTTCTGCATGAATTCTTCTACCTAGAATTAGATGAAATGTTTTAAATACGTGGCCCACTTCTTTTACTTCCAAGTTCCATCGTACATTTATGGTAGTATTGAATGAAATGTTTTAAATACGTGCATGGTCCACTTCTTTTACTTCAGTCAGTGAGTATTAAAAAGAAAAAATAGAAAGATAATACTGCATTTGCACCACGAACTTTGAATGGTACAAACAGTGTGAGAAGTAACATAGCCGGAGGTTGGGTAAACCATTTGTTAGGACCGGTAGATAGTGAGGGAAAGCTTCTTTAGTTAAAGTAAGAGTTGCACGGCCAGCACCACTCTTTGTACGCAGTTATATTCACATAAAGCACAAAAAGATAAAGCTGGGTATTTACAACCGACATAGTATAATTTTGGCCTTCCTAGCGAAAATCATTGTAGTTCTCATTGTTAGCACAAAAGTGTAACAAGAGTGTTGTTTCTCTTTTTGTCAGTTTCTTCTGTTAAGTGGTTAGTGCATCCCGACTGTTAAGGGGTAGCTTAGGAGTGCATGTCCAGTAATTCTCTCTCTTATAAATAAGAAATGCTTCTCTTTTCGGATCTTCACTGACAGAAGATTAGATCCTTGTCCACCAACTTAGTGCTTCTGACATGGTATCTAAGCATACCCTAAATTTTTCTTTTCAATCTCAAATTCATATATTCTTCTTTCATTACAATATCTAATTCTTAAACAAATTTTACTCTTAATTCTTCAAATCCTTTGAAACTTACAATTTCCCCACTAGCCAAATTAAATTCATCGAATTATGTTCTGTGGAAATATCATATTGTTCCGTTGTTAAGGAGTTTCAGTTTATATAAATTTGTTGATGGATCTCATCCTGAACCGGTAAAATTTGTCACTCAAGCTCTGGTTGAAAATTTTGCATATATTTCATGGATTCAACAAGATCATCTTTTTTTGTCATGGCTTCTTTCTTCTTTGACATAAGAATCTGTTCTTGGTTGTACAACATTACTTCAAGTTTGGCAAATTTTGGAAAATACTTACGATTCCTATGTCAAATCTCGCCTCATGCAGTTGAAGTCTGACCTTAGAAATCTTCGAAAAGGATCAGAATCTATGCAAGCGTATATTGGCAGAGCCAGATCAACTTGCTCAAGTAAGCCGACGTGCATATGTTCTTGATGAAGATCTTGTGCTTCACATTTCAAATGGATTACCCTCTAAATTCTTCTTTTCGATCTTCAGTTAATTTATAACAACTTAAATGTCTTCATTTTATTACTTCATCTGATCTTCTTAGTTTACTTTTTAAGTGAAGAGCGTCATCTTTCTACTCCTATATCTGATTTAACTTTGAGACTGTTGGTCATTCTATACCAAAATCTCAAGACCAATCTTCATCTTCCACAATTCTAATAATCAAAACTTTCGAGCATCTTCTGGTTGGCATTCAAGTCATCACTGTAGTGGTTACAACTTTCGAGTTCGTGGTGGCGGTTGTCAATTTAAATCAAATACGAGACCTCATGGTGATAGTAGTTATCGTGGTGGAAGATCTGATTATGGTGGTAATCATGGTGGCAGGTCTAACTTCTTTGCTCCTATGAGACAATCTGCACCAGTTTCTTATCAGATTTGCGGTAAACCTGATCATTCTGCTCTTGACTGTTATTACAAGCCCAATCATGGGTATTCTGATCATCCACATACGTATAATGTTCATTTTGACCATTGGTATTATGATGAACTTTATGATGAGTCTTATCATCCATATCAGAGGCTTATATTGTTTATCATGAGTATTTTTATCCTTCTTCTTCTGATGAAACTGGACACCAGATTTGGGTGCAACATATCAAATCACTAATAATCTTAGCAACTTGAATCTTCACTCTCAGTATCGAGGTGCAGAGCATGTCAAAGTGGGCAATGGTTCAGGTTTTTCTATTTATCATATTGGCTCTTCTAATGTTTCTGCTGGAACTTCTTCTTTTACTTTATCCAATGTACTTCATGTGTCTATTATTTCTAAAAGTTTGATTTTTTGTTCTTAAATTTACCATTTATTTATTTTTGTTATTTTGAGTTTCATCCAACTCATTTGTGTATGAACGATCTTCAAACTCACCAGAAGTTCCTTCAGGGAAGTGTTAAGAATGGATTGTATGATTTCAGTTTCAGCTCGAACACTATTAAGCAAGCTTTTGTTGCTTCTGCATCCTCTAGGTGACATACGAGATTTTTTTCATCCATCTTATAAGACTCTCAGACATGTTTTACGTTCAGTAGATAGGTTTACTATATAGTTCATTTGATTTCTTATGTTTGCACTGATAGTCAGTTAGCAAAATCACATGCTTTACCTTTTCATTCTTCTTCTAATATCATGCTTATGGTCTTTTGAACCTTATTCACTCTGATGTATGGTGTTCACCAATTTGCTCAGCGAAAGGATATAAATACTATATCAATATTGTTAATTCTTTTAGTAGGTTTGCATGGATTTATCATTTAGCTAGCCTGCAAGTCTGAAGTTCTCCCGGACTCTTTTCAAAGGTTCAAAACTTATGTAGAGAAATATTATCTATGATTTTACCCTATACGATTAAGCGTTTTATTGAAATGTTATGATCTGTTATATCAATGTTACGAAAGATGTATGCTTTTTCTATTCAACGAATGAAAAACCATTTTAATCTATTGTGTTTTATGTTTGTTCAATTTCTTAAAAGGAAAAACGAATAGTTTGAAAATTTATAAGTGCTTTCGGATAGGTTTTATGCAGTAACGACGTAGCCGTTTTGACCTATATGGAAGAAAAACTGAAATTATCATATTTACGGTTTGGATAATGGACCATGACCAAACCGTAAATAAGAAATCGGCTGGGTCCTTAGACTTTCCTGGCCGTAACATGTTTTTCATTAGAAATTATGGCTTGGGATTTGATGTTTCAGCTGGGAAATAACAAGTTACGGCAGGTTATTCTGGACGTTAGTGTGATTTCCAGAATTAAGGTTGGGTAACCTAGCCGTATATCTGGTATTTCTGAATTGTATGCCGTAATTCATCTAACTTTTCACTTTCATTCATCAATTCATAATGTTACCGTAACATAATTAAGCCGCGTTACATCTCATTATACCTAAATGAAAAAAATAATAATTAGAGCATTACTCTTAAATAGAAATACTTAAATAGTCAAGCTTTATTGAAATACTCAAAAAGTATTTTGTGATCCAATAGCATTGCTCATGCTCAAATTCTTTGTGACGGATAGCTTGGTAATGGGAAAGAGCCAGGGCTTCCTAAAAAAATAAATCAAAGTTAAGTTACCATATTATTCAAAACTTACTTTATGAAAAACTTTTGCACATACTCACTCTTCTCAAAAAGGATATTGTGGGACTCATCGCCTTCACGCATTCCAAGTGCCCCTCAAAACTTCTATTTGTAGGTAGATCTTATGGAATCTTACCTTTATGCGGTTCATTAATCTTCCATTTTGATTACCATAGAGAATCATTACTTTCGTTCACATTAATGCCTTGATCTTCGTCATGCTTTCTGAGCGTGAGTGATGCTCTAACGATTGCAACATCTTCTTCGGTAGTGAAGCGAGTAACCATGTTTCTTCTTTTTTGTTAAAACAAATTATAGGAAATGTTAGAAATTTGAGAGTCAATTTGTTTATTGGAGAAGGGTCATTTTATAGAAAAGAATGACCCAATGGCTAGTTTTTTCACGAAAAGCTAAATACAACAACATATTTACAGCCAGGATATGTAAAAGAAGTCAAGCTGTATATAGTCAATCGGCTGGGTTTTAACGCTTACCCAGCCGTAAATATGAACTATCTCTGCCGATTTCTATACCTCCCAGACGTAAGTTTATCTGTAATATCTTCAGATTTACATCTGGGTAAGCGTTAAAGACTATCCTCGTCGCATCGAAAATCCTTCGTCTTTAAATTAGTACTAGTAGAACCTAAAAGTCTAGTTTCACTAATCCAACTTCCCGTAGGGTCGACCCATATTTGTCGTTATCTATGTTCTAGACAATGTGCGCTTGCGGTTTATAATCGTAGGTTTCTAAGCCTACCAAGTTAATACTAAAGCTTGTTTAATTCTTCCTTGTCTTGTAGCTTTCTGGCATATATGCTTCAGTTGTTTCATTGTTTCTGAACTTATTTTCTGTCACTATAGAAGTCCAGTACGTAGCTAGCTACATTGTTTAGATTATATGTGCCAATTAGTCTTACATTAGTTGCATCTTGTTACACTCTTGAGTGAAGTTGTGTATGTAATTAAGCACCTGCATTAGTTGATTGTGGTCCATAGTTTTGTATAAATTGCATAATAAATAACTAATTTCCCATAGTTTTGTTAGTAAATTATTTAGAGTTCAAAGTCCCCTGTCATAGTTTTGTTTGCACAATACTCAATCGTCCCTGTTGTCCCTCTGTAATATATTATTCCATAAACTGTTGGTAGATGGTAGTTATAGGTTAATGTACATACATTTTTTTTCATTTGTATATACAATTTTGGGTACTGAAATTTTCTCTTGAGCAATATCAGGTGCTCAAAAAGTTGCGGAAAAAGAAGAGAAGTGGATTGTTGTTTCGCCTACTCCCGGTACTGTACTGGTGGTAATAGAGAAACTACTACAGAAGCTACAAAGAAAATTATGAACATTAAGTTCTGTTAAGCCTTCTCCCAGATGCCCACCTGAGGTAAGTTTCTTGAAAACTACTTCTACGAGGTTGAAATTTGATTTAGTAAAAATAGCTTCACTTTCAGTTGACACATACGAACTGGCCATTCGTTAGTTAACTATATTTTGATTGATGGAATCAAATAGAGAAGCCATATTGGACAAGCATACCATTTTGGACTAGTTCATAGTGCTTGCAGCAAGCCTAGTACCAGATTTATATACTTTGTGGAAAATCAGAACTAGTCATCTGTTTTAGTGAGCATGTTTCATTTTGTTTAGGAATGTTTTCTTATTTTTCATTTCTTATATGCATCATTTTGTTTAGGATTTGTTAGTAGCATTTAAGATACTAGTTGTCTCATTTTATTTTATTTTTATACAAAAAAAAATAAAAAAATCATGTCAGGATTTTGGACTTGTGTTGGGGATGAAAAATCATCGCATAAATCAATCAGAGAACTTGCACAAGAGCATGCTTCACGTTATGAGTTTCTAGTAGACCATGATGTCAATAACTATAGGGATCATTATCAACCTTTTCAAGGTTCTGAGCTTCCATATACATACCCTAATGGTTATGCACACACTGACCAATCACCACAGCGGGAAATTGACCAATTTTGTACTCCCCTTGAACAACTTGAAAAGAAAGGGTACCCAAATACACCAAAATCTTTTTGTTTCAACCTATAAGTCCTCTTACTAAGTGTGATCGTCTATGGACAAAGTCGAGACAATACAACAACTTCGGTATTCACACTTTGTACTCTATGAAAAGAAGATATAGACTCAGATGTACTCTTAATTTTCGTAACTCCTAGATCATGAGTTAATGAAATAGTAACATCTTCAACTTTTGAGTATTCGCAATCTTGCATAACGTTAATTGAATCAGCCATAGGATTCAATTCTTATAGGTTGGATCGCACCAAACACAGATTGTTAGATCTTTTCGTGTTTGCCTGCTCTGAAACCAATTGAAAAGACGAGGGTACCCAAATACACTACAATCTTTTTGTTTCAACCTATAAGTCCTCTTACCAAGTGTGATCGTCTATGGAAAAAGTTGAGACAATACACCAACTTCGATATTCATACTTTGTGTGATCGTTTATGGATACAAGATCGAGACAAAACGACAATCAAAGTGTGATACTTGATAATAGGTTCAGTAATAACCAAACTCTATACGATCACTATCAAGTATATCGGAGTTAACGTTTGTGTATTTTACTTTATTATAATAACAATTATAATGCGGAAATCAAAGTAAAAGACACGACAATATTTTGTCAACGAGAAAACCGCAAATGCAGAAAAATCCCGGGACCTAGTCCAGTTTTGAATACTCTCAGAATTAAGCCGTTATACAAAATCTAACCCTGGCTACTTAGTTCCCTCAGTATCCTTGCGCCTTCGACTACTAGAGTCATGCATGTGAATATCAAGTCCTTTGGATCGTATTCCAAACATCAAAGGAAGAATTTGTTTGGTAACCACTCTGATCAATCTTTGCTATAAGATTTATATGAGTCGTTGACAAAGGCTCTTATGTTTAATCTAATAAACTCCTTTGTCTGGTTAGATCAATCTAACTTTAACTATCAATATAGTTTAGTTTAGATTCTCAGTCAATCAAAATAAATCTCAAAGAGATATATTGAGCATGCCGATCTCACGCAACAAATCAATCGAATAAATCTGATTCAAGTTGGATCCTAGCCGATCAAGGTTTGTGCACACAAATTCACAAGATACGAAAACCAATAAGAAATCTTTTTCGTCTTCAAATCTTCTTTAACCTTCAATAACCTGCACAACACCACTTGAATATCTTGAGTCTGTTAAAAATGGATTATCACAAGATGTCTTTAGATCTAACAACAGTTCTAAAGATCCCGTCGATACTTCGATCTAGTTTGAGTGAATCTTATATCAGAAGAGAAGATTCTTAAGGATAAACAAACTAGGTGTAATCAAAGTTTCAACAACCGTTAGTCTATCAAAGCAATCGAAAACTAATAATACTGCAATTATCTAGTTTCCCACTAATGGTACTCGTAGAGCTTCTTGATCCCACAGAAGTCTTTAAACGAGCGGTCGTAAGAGATTTCACCTAATTAGGATACTTTCCTCTCTGAATAGACGGCTCCACAAGAAACAACAAGAAATGAAGTTTTCCTGACTCTTAGGATAGTTTGATAGAAATGCAAACTTAGGTATTTATAGACCAAGGATGTTTGGACACCAAAAAAATTCCAAAACCGAAAATATTCTCAAGATATACAATGAATGGAAAAATTCGGTTTTCATAATTCCAATAAATGCTTGTCCAATATTTCCGAAATCTCTTACCAATTAGTAAATGCACATTACTAATTTTTATTCTCTAGAGATATGCATTTAATAGATGGTAATTAAATCATATGAAATCAAAAACCTTAATTAAAAGATTCTTAATTTATCTCGGCACAAGATCTCCTTGAGTACTAAGGGAAATCTTTGAACAATAAATGATAAGAGTTATTGTACGTGTACAAAGTATGTTGACATCTTTTCACTGCAAATCCTTATCTCATATTTACATGGATTTGCATTTTTGGAATCGGTTATACCACACTTCCAAACAAGTTTAGAATTGGTTCACCTGTTTTCCATCAAATACCAAATCACAAACATGGGTTCAATCGGTTCTACCAATTACTAGGATCGATTATACCTAATTATGGAAATACTTGTGATCGGTCACACCAGTCACTAGGATCGGTTACACCAGTTATAAGAATCGGTTCCATATTCACATGGTGTTGCTTGTGATCCGTCACACCAGTTACCAGGACCGGTTACACCAATTACAAGGATCGGTTACACATACTCATGATCGGTCACACCAATTACAAGGATCGATCATACTGATAGACGCATTTATGTGTCTATTTTCATCTCTATTGTGTATATTTTTAGTACCCATTTTTGTACTAATGTTGGTATTTTATCCCTTTGTAGGTATTTTTGGGGAATAAACATTTTTGGGAAAATTGGCTCGAAAAGTTGTTATAGGCTCCTGGGAGGACACTTGCTATTCGGACTCTCATTTTGGATAAGGGGTAACCCATTTCCAAGCAGCTGCTAAGCACAGACCGGCACTGGATAGGGGGAGGTCACATTTCTTCTCAAATTTTCAAAACAGATTTTGGCGGGAATTTTTTTACAGAAAACAGAAATTTTCTGTTTGGATTTTGGATGATTTTTAAGACGATTCAAGGGCTGATTTTCGTTGGGTTAACTCTGTTAAGGATAAACAAGTATGGTATGGGCTGTAGAATCGATTAAACAGGGATAGAAATCCGTGTTGGAGCAAAACAGGGAGAATTCACAATTTGAGTTATTTTCGGTTTACAAAAGAATTTGTGAAGAGTTTACGGCAAGATAGGAGTGTATGGAGTCCTTATTCAGTCCTGAGAGAGTTTGAGAGAGTTTGGAAACCAAGTTAACGCGTAAAAAGAAGATTAAAATCCCATAACGTGCGGTGAAGAAAAAAAGAAAATATTTGGATTAACTCGAGTAATTTTGTGGTTTGGAGGTTATATATAGGTTGATTCAAGTCATATTTAGATATACAAACAATTTGGGGAAGTTTGGAGAAGTTTATAGCTATAGAGAAGCGAGAAAAAAATCACAGAGTCGAGTTCAGAAACTTTCCTGCTGCTGCTGTGAAGAAGAAGACGAAGAACATTAGACCCTCAGAATCAGTCGCAGTGGCAGACTTATTTTCAGTGACAACGAGGTACGGTCGCATCTTCCTACAGTCACAGAAGCTCTTCAGCAACGACTCGGACTTCTGTTTTAGACCTTCAGCAACTACAGAATCCGCTGCTTAGCACTTTTCACTCTTTTAATCAACTTTTGAACACCAAATATGTATTTTGAGCAAGTGATTAATATGAGGAGCTAAACCCCTTAGCCGAGGCGACGGAGGAAGCCATTGTTCCATGAAAAGTGGTATAATTCTATTTTAATTATTTATTGCAATTATTTTACATGATT
>JAJJMB010008334.1:7798420-7837413 GCA_023531105.1 Papaver atlanticum
TTTATCAAGATTAGATGACTCAAAATTGTTTGAAGCAAATACAAACAATGAAATTGTTGAGTCTCTACGATCCAAAGAAATTTGGTCTGTAGAAGAGTGTTAATTGTATCTCAGACTCACTGAAGATCCTAAAGACAAAATGAGTCGAAAACTCATTGAGTTTGCTGAAATTGAAAAACAAATCAGTGATCTATCTTTAGAACTTGAATTCTACGAGTTAAAGGAAGAAGAGTCTTTTAAGAAGACCTGCAAAATTCTCAGTGATAGTCAACAATTACAAGATGATGTGGATAACTTTCTTTTGGAACTTTAGTCTATAAAATAAGCCCCTAAAGAAACAATTTCTGAAAGAAGTCAATATCTACATGACCACTGCATGAATTTTTCTCTTGATAACATTGATTTGGATTCTTGTCAAAATACAGTTGATATCAACTCTAATATCTGTATAGACAAGGATGTATCATATACAGATACTATTTCGAGAGAAAAACAAATGGGTAACAATGATGAACTATCCAAAACTCTTAGTGGATATACAACATACTCCAAGCCCATGAGTATCTTCGAATATGGGCTAACTAGTTCAATTGAAGAATGGGTTTTTGATCCACGGTCTAACTCTAGAACCGATCCATGTGAAACCGAATCAGAACCGACACATAGTTCGGTGATAATAACGAAGAGTTAAAACTCTTCTATTATTATCTCTTCTTCGAACAGTCTGAAAGGAAGAGAAAAAGTTGATTCAAAATCAAAAACCAAGAGTTTTGATTCTCTCTTGAATTCGAAACAAAAATTTGTTTCAATCCTACTCAATCTTCAAAGGGTACTTGCGGTTTTCATCAACTTCACTTCAAAATGAGTTGTTCGAACATCAACAGACAATTTCGATTGTAAGTCTCTCTTACTTTTGTTCGAATTTACAAGTTCTTACAAAAATTCTAGTAACATGCATGATAGGAATTTCACTAGAGGAGAAGGTTCGAATCAAACCCATAGAAGAGATACACCAAATTTCACTTTCTCTGATGAAACTATTGATTCTCTACCAACAAATTTTCGATATCAACTCCGAACTTTACTTTATTAATCAAGAATGCTTTGATAAATATGTTTCAATTCATAATAAGAAGATTATTGTTGAGAAGAAATTTGTGCATGTTGATCTTCCGGAATATGTAAGTCTGTATCGCAGCCGTGACAACTGGGGTGACATTCACACTGGTAACTATACTGGTTCACCTATCCTTGTTAGGGAATTTTATGGTAATATGTAAGCTATGGATGCCAAAAGATGTAAATTTTTCACCATGATTCGGAGACGATGCTTTGAAGTAAACAGGAGCGTGATTGCCTATCTTCTGGTTTGCAATCTTGAGAGTACGTATCTTCCTCAAGGTAATGATTTCAATAAAGAACATATTGCAGAGATTCTTGGTGGGAAAACCTGGAGAGGGAACAAACTTTGTATTAATGATATTCCAGAACATCTCAAGTTCTTTGGAAAACTTGATGTACCCAATTTGGCTCCTAGTGCAATGCACAAAGTGGTGTGGAGTCATGACATGACAGAGTTAATCTATCATATGGTAATATGTACTCCTAAATTTGACTTTTGTGGTTTCATTATCATACAAATGATAAGAATCTGGAATAGTGGAAAAAGCATGGGTTTTCCATATCTTATCACTAGAATCTGCAGTGTCTTTAAAATTGGAGCCAATGATTCTCAAAGACTTGTACCAAAACCACATAATCGTTCTATTATCAGTAGAATGAGAGGACAAAATCATGCTGGAACAAACACAAGTGCTGCTCCTAGTACTCCTATACAATATTTTGATCTTGAAACCTTTTACCAAAGGCTTAGTAGGAGGAATGACTGTCTTGAGCGTCAAGTATCTTATGCATCAAACAAGTTTGCTGAAGATCTTACCAAGATTGCTAAGGATTACAAGGACACATAATCTGAAGAAGATTTTGGTCTGAGCGACACCAGCTCAAGCTCTTAGATTTCTCTGTCCTAAATTGTTGAATATGGTATACAATCTTAGGACTAGTTTATCTTTTGAACTTTTCTTTTTATTATAAAATTTTTAAAGTCTGTAGTTTTTGAACTTGTTCGAAATAGTATGATGTTTTCTGATGCAGTTTAATTTTAATGATCTATTAAAACTTTATGCTCTGTCCATTTAAAATTTTGAAGCACTAGCTGTTACATATATAAAAAATGGTTTATGGGATGTCTGATTTCGGTTTTCATAACCTTAATATTCAATCTCATATGAAGTAACCCTTATGGTTTGTGTGGCTTTTTGATTTAGCGGGATTAAGTTCTAGCCCATGTTGGTAGGCTTTATTAAAGGATCATAAGGTGTTCCAATTGAAACTCATATGTGAAAAGTCACAATATATTGAGTCAATTTATGTTTACATGAGTTTTGTTTAGCATAAACATATGTGTTTCGGGTTTTCAACTTTTGTTATTGGCACGCATTAGTTAAAACCGTTTCAACCTTTTCTGGTAAAGGTTGCTTTTGTTGTTGTTCTTTTGTTCTTACGAGAGGATGACAACATAATGGGGGAGAGTTCTAACTTGAACTTGCGCTTAATGATATATCTTTCTGGGGAGAAGAGGCTGCGGAATCTGAGGTAACCAATTTGTTAGTTAATCGTTTTCCTGTTTAAGAAAAGCCTATTTATATTGCATAGATTTTTCTTTTACTTCACAAAATTTCAGTACAATTGATATGTTTCATTATTGTGTATGGATGTATGTGTGTGTATGATTCAATTGTTTCTGGTTAAGAAAAACTGTGTCAATTTATTTGGCTTCTTGTTTGGTATCTTCTTTATTGTTGGGTATCAAGTGTTTTTGCTTAATGAAATTCGGTGCAATTGCGGTGCTATAATGTCTATGTTTGTTTCAATTGCTTCCGGTTAAGAAAATAATTGTGCAAGTCAATTTATTTTGGTTTGTATGTATTGTTTATGGATTAACGAAATACGGGATCATTTGTTTAGTCCAAATCGATTTCGGATAAGATAAACTAAATTAATTCTGATCTTAGTTAGACTTATCAAATTAGAGGATTCAGTTATTCAAGTCTAACCGAATGCCTTGACAAGAGAAACTAGTTAACTAACCTAGTGTTTGTCTTGTCTAAAGGGAAAGGTCTAAGTTATTATCTAAATAATTAGAGCCTGAGGAGAAAAATAAAGTTAATTCTGATCTTTATTTTGGTCTTATCAAAATAAGCGATTGTATGTTACAATCGATTTAACAAGGGAATTAAGTTTCTTAGTCGATTTGTTAAACTATTAGGGAAAATTGTTTCCTTGATAACACATTAAAACTAAATTACTTGTAGTTTCGGTTTTAATATTGGTCATCTAAAGTGGTATGTGAAACCTTCGTGCTTTACTCTTATAGGTTGTTTACAAGTCTTTTAGATTTGTAAGATCCTTTCGATTTGTCCTTTATTTGCTCGAACCTTTGTCATTTTGTGACAAAAAGGGGGAGAATATATGGAGTAAACAAGTGATTTGCAATCACTAATGAAAGGACAATTGTTCTTAAACGTTATATCTAACGAAAGAGTAAAGCATTGACTAGGGAGGAGAAACATATCATATTGTTGTTGTAGTATTTCGACTACAAAAATGGGAATAACAAAGATGTTCGGATTGAATATATACCTAGCTTTCCTTTACGGGGAGTATAAACTTTGTTATTCAAATGTCAATAACGACATTTATTGATTGAATATATGCAGGTTATTGTGTTGTTGAAACTTGGAATCAAGGTATGTTAATTTGTTTATCCATATGTAAAAACAGATATGTCACTAAAATTGAAAAAGGGGGAGATTGTTAGAGCATATCTCGGTTGAACTCACCAAGCGATGGTATTTCAAGTTTGGTTGTCATATTTTAGTGACTCAAAACTCATCTAAAGTCGCTTGATTGTATACGAGAGTCAACTTCGTTTAGGTAAGACTAGAAAGTCTAGGAATGTTGAGGAATTCAAGTATTACTCCGAAGACCTGAAGAAAGTGAAGAAGAAGTGAACTACAACGAAAACATCATCCTTCCTCTTGAGGTTAGTAATATTGACTTGAACTGCTTTCATTCCCAACATATCTTTCAAGTCGTGCTATATTGAAAACATAACTGCGAAGCTGTATATATTATACATGAAAAAGCAGTGGTCTAACAACCACACTCAATATTTCGTTTAGTCAATTTATATGGACAAACTCCAATATAATTCCAAGAGAATCAACTAGACAGTCAGACTCAATCAATGGAAATATATCCAAGAGTTGTATCTCTGTTTCTCAATGTAATCAGCAAATCAAACAGATAAAATCCGTGAGATTGATTATTATGAGAAACAACTTGAACGGTACAAAAGACCAATGTTCAAGTGTCAATTAATTTATATCAACAACCAAAGGTTGGATTATCTAATTGATTGAACTACGCACAACCTGTGATATTTAAATTATATAAACAAATATAATGCGGAAAACAAATAACACAGACACCAAAATTTTTGTTAACGAGGAAACCGCAAATGCATAAAAACCCCGGGACCTAGTCCAGATTTGAACACCACACTGTATTAAGTCTCTACATACACTAGCCTACTACAAGTTAACTTCAGACTGGAATGTAGTTGAGCCCTAACCAATCTCACACTGATCAAGGTACAGTCGCGTTCCTTACGCCTCTGAATCCCAACAGGATTCTACACACTTGGCTGATCTCACACACAACTAAGAGTTGTTACGACCCAAAGTCGAAGACTTGATAAACAAATCTGTCTCACACATAAAAGTCTATTGAATAGATAAATCTGTCTCCCACATAAATACCTACGAGTTTTTGTTCCGTCTTTTAATAAATGTGAACAATAACCAATTGATACACAAGACTTATATTCCTGAAGAACAGTCTAGTAATATAAATCACCTCACAATAATCTTAATCGCATGGTAGCGAAACAAGATATTGTAGAATCACAAACGATGAGACGAAGATGTTTGTGACTACTTTTTATCTTGCCTATCGGAGATTAAATCTTGAGCAAATCTTAAAGAAGATAGTACTCAATACGATAGAATAAAGCAAGATCTAAACACGCAACTACAGAGAAAATAGTTGGGTTTGGATTCACAATCCTAATGAAGTCTTTAAGTCGTTAACCTATAATTGTTTTAGGAAAAACCCAGGTTAAAGGAGAATCGACTCTAGTCGCAACTAGTATCACATAGGAGGTGTGGGGATTAGGTTTCCTAGTTGCTAGATTTCTCCCTTATATAGTCTTCAATTCAGGGTTTGCAATCAATGTTACCTTGGTAACAAAGCATTCAATATTCACCGTTAGATGAAAACCTGATTAGACTCGAGCTAATATCTTTCCACCGTTAGATCGAACTTAGCTTGTTACACACAAATGAAAAGTGACTTCATTTAGATATGGGTAACCGTACCTAAACGTGTACACCTTGTTGGCTCAACAATAGTTAACCAAAGTTAGCCATATGAACACTTTCATATCAACCTTGTTCATCTTAACACAACTAGTTCAATGACTCAAATGAAACTAGTTATAGAGTTGTTCAATTGTTTATATTCTCATAGAAGTATACAAGACACAATTGAAGCAAAATCGATTTTGATTCACTCGAATCAATTCATGAACATTATAGCCACGGTTTGCAAAAGATTGCATTCCTTATTTTATAAATGTATTAGTTCATGAACAAACCGATTCTAGAACATAACCCACTCAAGTATGCAAATGGGTACGCATACCTAAGTAGCCGGACTTAGTCTGAGTTCGCCAGTATGCGAACGGGTACGCATACTATCGTACACCACCAAACTCAATTGAATTCCCGGACTTGAACTTTACGTCGGTACTCATACGGGTATGCATACTAAGTTCCTGGACTTCAACTAACAAACCAATACGCATACGGGTATGCATACTATGGTTCCCGGACTTGGAATAACTTGCAATAGTTAGCATACAAGTACGCATACTGTGCTATATCCAATCATGATTAATCATTCTAAACTCCCGTTTTAATCATTGAAACATTCTCGGAAGACGGGAATAGCTATCTCACACAAATATTAGCTTCAAAGAAATTTTCAAGTGATCAAATGATCAATACGAAACATTCCGAGTCTACACCAAATGACGGTCTCACACAAATCATATAAGATGTTACCAGGCGATTTTCACATGATCATCTTTTGAATTTCGTCAAGAATATAAGATGAACTTGGTTAAAGTAAAATCTTACCAACACATATTTAGAGAAATATGTAAGCGAGTTAAACTCAACTCGAAATCTCAAATGTTTATAATCGAAGTCTATATAGTTATACGACTTTTGTCTCAAAAAGGAGATAGAGTAGAAATAGACTTCTGAGTGATAGATGAATTCAAGTCTCCACATACCTTTTGTTGATGAAGTTCCACAAGCTCCCCTTAGTAGTTCTTTGTCTTCAATCGATGAACGTCGTGAAGTCTAAAGCTCAACTACACATTCTATCCTAATCTGATACTTAGCTATAAGTAGACTAGAAATCAATACTTATAGTTTTGACAACTAAACTTGACAAACAAGCTTGAGATAGCACCGCTTGCGAGTTCGACCGAGCATTGCTCTAACAATCTCCCCTTTTATCAATTTTAGTGACAAAACTATCAATACATATGGATTACAAAATAAATAAACTTTGTAGCTTCTCATCCAAATGCTTGATCTCCTTGGTTCTTCAACATTACTCGAAATATTTGTCACTTCCAAGCACTCCAGTGATTCTGAATGTGTTCAACTTAGCATCATAGTTGTTGAAGATCCGTAGCTATAACAATATAAAAAAACAAGATGTTTTCATATTGTTATACAATGTCATAGTATTATTACACGGCATCAAAGTTCACTTGTATCACAACTTTGACAATAATACTATGGTGATATGTATCACTCCCCCTTAGTCAATACTTCATCTCACATGAAAACTATTCCCCCTTACATAATGATCTGTAAACCAAATGTATTTGTAGTGTGAACTACACATTAATTCTCCCCCTTTTTGTCAGTATAAATTGGCAAAGGTACGAAAACTAGTGGGATTATAATGAAATTCTCATGGAGACACTTCATGACTAAAAGAAAACATATCAACTTTGTTTAGATTCAATCATATAGCCGAAACTAAATTCTTTCATCAAGGAGTTTATAAAAATACAAGATAACCCCTATAATATTCCGCAACCGCACTCCCCACAAAGATTTGGCAATTAATCACAAGTTCAATAAAGAACTCTCCACCATAAAATGTCATTCCCGAAAGAACAACAAGGGCGACCTTACTTTTGCAAGAAAAGAATGATTTCAATGGACATTAACAAATAACATGAAACATGAATTTGTATCCAAAATACTCAATTATATTAACCACAAGAAAACCCATGATTAATTTAATCGGAAATGCTCAACATAAGAGAACTTACGGAGCCACACAGTACATCACATAAGAGTGGATCAGGGAAGGACCAATATTGTGGAATATTCAAAGATTCATTATATTTTCATCAATATTTTCATAAAGACATGTAATAGACTTAATCTTTGCAATCAAAAGTTCATCCTATCTTCAATCAATATTTGCATAATGACATAATAGGCTTAGCTTTTGACATATATGGGACAATCATAGTTCACGGACGTAAACACTCATATCCCATAACAATTTTTGCAATATAGAAAACCAATAAAGATTAATACTGCAAAATCATCTTCCAAATAAACTTTAGATTAAATAAATAAATCTAAAAAACATTGCAAGATGAAAATCGTTGGCAATAGCTATGTGTACTCACAATAATTTCTATTCCAAACCATAGTTATCCTTCTTAAAGACACAAGAATAAATTCTCATAAGAAGTTTCCTAGACAAAATAAAAATCAAGAGATAAGTGTTAGAGCCCTGCTCGGTCGAACTCGCAAGCGTTGCTATCTCAAGCTTGTTTGTCAAGTTTAGTTGCCAAAACTATAAGTATTGATTTCTAGTCTACTTATAGCTAAGTCTCGGATTAGGATAGTAAGTGTAGTTGAGCCTTAGACTCCATGGCGTTCATCGAATGAAGACGAAGAACTACTCAAGGGAACTTGTGGAACTTCATCAACAAAGAGGTATGTGGAGACTTGAACTTATCTATCACTCAAAAGTCTATCTATTTTATCTCCTATTTTGAGACAAAAGTCGTATTGCTATATAGACTTCAATTATACACATGTGCTATTTTGAGCCGAGTTTAACTCACTTATCTATGCCTCGGAATATGTGTTGGTTAGCTTTCGCTTTGGCCAAGTTAATCTTTACTAGTGATGAAAGTCATGTTGATTATTTCAATAACTTGAAAATCTCTTTGATGAAAGATAGTTTGTGAATAACAACTATATAACATCCTCTAAGAAAGTTTCAATGATTGAAATGAGAGTTTAGAACATGTAACCATGTTTGGATATAAACATAGTGTGTTCTCACATTTGTGTAAAAGTCCAAAATCGGGAACCCAAAGTATGCGTACCCGTACGCGTACCGGCGGTTGTTGGAAAATTGGGCAAGTATGCGTACCCGTACGCATACTGGCGGAAAGTTCATGTCCGTGAATTTCTGCTGGAGTTTGGAAGTGTGATTTAGTATTCGCACCCGTACGCGTACTGGCGTAACCAAACTCGGTTCGATCACTTAGGTATGCGTACCTGTTTGCATACTTAAGTAGGTTACTTTCTAAAATCGGTTTGTTCATGAACTAAAACATTTATATAATAAGGAATGCAATCTTTGCAAACCGTGGCTATAATGTTCATGAATTGATTCGAGTGAATCAAAATCGATTTTGTTTCAATTGTGTCTTGTATACTTCTATAAGATCTAAGCAATTGAACAACTCTCTTAACTAGTTCATTTGAGTCACTTGAACTAGTTATGGTGAAGATAAATAAGGTTGATATGAAAGTGCTCATATGGCTAACCATTGGTTAACTATTGTTGAACCAACTAAGTGTACATGTTTAGGTACGGTTACCCAAACCTAAATGTAGGTGCATTTCATTTGTGTATAACAAGCTAAGTTCGATCTAACGATTGGAAGATATTAGCTTGAATCTAATCAGGTTTTCATCTAACGGTGAATATTGAATGCTTCGTTTCCAAGGTAACTTAGATTGCAAACCCTGATTTGGAGACTATATAAAGGAGAACTTTAGCAACTGGGAAACCTAATCCCCACACCTCCTGTGTGATACTAGTTGCATAAACTAAAGTCAATTCTCCTTTAACCTTAGTTTTTTCACGAAACCCTGTAGGTTAACGGCTTAAAGACTTCATTGGGATTTTGAAGCCAGACCCAACTATTTTCTCTATAGTTGCGTGATCTGATCTTGCTGTTTCTATCGTGTTTGAGTACAATCGTAAGATTGGCTTGAGATTGATATCTCCGATAGGCAAGATAGAAAGTAATCATAAACACCTTCGTCTCATCGTTTTTGATTCCAAAATATCTTGTTTCGTTAATCGATTAAGATTATTATGAGGTGATTGATAATTCTAGGCTGTTCTTCGGGAATATAAGTCCGGGTTATTGATTGGTTCCTGTTCACCTTGATTTATCAAAAGACGGAACAAAACTCGTAGGTTTATCTGTGGAAGACATATTTATCTATTCAATAGACTTTTCTGTGTGAGGCAGATTTGTTTATCAAGTCTTAGACTTTGGGTCGTAGCAACTCTTAGTTGTGGGTGAGATCATCTAAGGGAATCAAGTGCGTGGTATCCTGCTGGGATCAGAGACGTAAGGAACGCAACTGTACCTTGAATCAGTGTGAGATTGATTAGGGTTCAACTACAGTCCAGACCGAAGTTAGTTTGTAGTAAGCTAGTGTCTGTAACGGCTTAATATAGTGTGGTGTTCAAATCTGGACTAGGTCCCGGGGGTTTTCTGCATTTGCGGTTTCCTCGTTAACAAAACTTCTGGTGTCTGTGTTATTTATTTTCCGCATTATATTTTGTTATATAATTGAAATATCATAGGTTGTGCGTTGAATCGATCAATTGGTAAATCCAACCTTTGGTTGTTGATTGAAATTTATTGATCCTTGAACATTGGTCTTTGGTACCGTTCAAGTTATTTCTCTTGTATTCAACCAGGCTCGCAAATTCCTATTTGTTTGATTGTGGATTGAATCGAGAAATTGAGATATAACTCTTTAATATACTTTTTACTAAAATTGAATCTGACTGTCTAGTTGATTCTCTTAAAAGTATATTGGAGTTAGTCCATATAGGTTGCTAAGCGAAATATTGGGTGTGGTTTTTATACCCCCGCTTTTTCAATAAGGATTTTAATCATCATCTTCATCATCGGAAACCATCCAAGAGGCTTGAATACTATCCATATCTTCCTTGATTTCGGGAAACTTAGTGACAATTAATAGTAATTGTTCATGCACACATTTTACCTTGGAATTGATCTTACACACACCCTTGTGAATTTGTTGAAGGAGACTCAAGGTGGTAGGATCATAAGAATCGTCAAGGGAATCACATCTTTGTCTTTTGCAAGCATTCTCCTTCATACGTTTAAAAGTACAAGGACGAAAAATCTTAGGAGTTCTAATGGAGTTGCCAATAGGAGTAATAGAATATGCTCGAAAAATTTGCTCAATTAAGCAAGGAAAGCCTAACTTCTTGTTGGATGACGTCATTTAAAGCGTTTGAAGAATAATGAATCCACAAATATCAATACTTCGAGAACCCAAATCAAGGAAATAGACTAACTCCGCAAACTCACGACTCCATCGAGAGTTCTTAATTGTGGAGGGACAAAGATTAGATATACAAAGTTTTCCGAAAGATATCAAGGCAAGACTAAGATAATTAGTGGGAAATTTTCCTCCAATCCAATCAACACTCTTGCCACAAAAACCATTAGAAATGGTTTCATACGATGGTATTTCTTTCCTTGGTTTAGGAAAGCGAAAATTACCCAAAGGAATTTTGGTAATCCTTGAAATCAACTCTCTATTAACAAGAATCCTTTCTCTATTTATCATGGTCTTGAATTCCATCTCATCAAGATCAACATCATGGATGTTAGCATAGAAGATCCTTGTAAGAGTGTCAAAACCTTCACCAAAACCATTAAAGATGTTTCCAAGATTAAATTTTTCAAAACAAACCAAATCTTCTTTATGACCACTAACCATATCCAATTTTTTTTATAGAATAAACCCACTAGAAGAAATTCTTTCAAAGATCTTACTACTAGAATCATTGACAAATCTAATTCTAATTGATACTTGATTTTTAGGTAAGATCATGCTAGAAGATGAAGAATCCAAGTTTTTTGAAACCTTCTTTTAAACCTTGGAATTTCCCATGAGATCTAAAAATTGAGATCAAAAAGAAGGAAGAAACTTACTTGAGAAAATTTATTGAGGATGAAAACAACCTTTTGTCTTCCTTGGACCTCCAAGAACAATCTTTAATGGAGTTGAAAACGTGAACCCTAGAAGAGACTTAGTTCACGTACGCGGACAAGAAAAGGAAGAAGAGGAGTACGTGTACCTCAATTCTTATATACCCATTGATGGGCTTGGACCCGTTCATGAACCGCGACCCAAAAAAGGAAAGTAGGATTTCCAAAGACGTTCACCAACCAAGGTTCGCACACTATGAAGGAAAATCAACATAGTGCAATAAAAAAGGATAGTAGTAGAACTACATCACTTTATTTATCCTCCGGTAGACAGAAAACTTCTGTCGAACTAGTTTTTATTCAAGGAAAGAATAATTTTCAAAATAAAAGCTAACCCATAATACAAAGACACAAAACAATCAGACCGTTACTTTCCCCACTTCCAAGTTATATACAAATGGGGTGAAGCCAGATTGTTACCAAAAGGCAAGATTAGCAGAGGAATCCTCATGCATCTTCTCCGGTCGATATTTGTGAAATGCACCAGAAGTATAATCATAGTAATGATGATACTCAGGGTTATTTGAAATTTTTGACTCCTTTTTCCTATGATTACAGGAAGGATTCCAATGGCTGGAACTTGCAACACCACTTGTAGAAAACTTTTTATCGTTTTTGACCGAGTGGTTGCCAAAACTCAGATGTGAGTCACGAATGACAGAATTCGAATTTTTACCAGCACAAGCCTTTTCCTTAATCAAGACAAGTGGTTCCAAAGATTTATAAACGTTTTCAAAAGCCATAAATAGATCTTTGTCAATTGATCCATCTTGATAGTATTCCTCGAAAAGATTAATAAGAAGTCTAGTGAGGTTTCATATCCTTGAGCTTTTATTCACACGTTTCCTGCAACGAACCTGTTTAAAGGAATCTTTAATTTTTCCTTTAGATTGTTTCCCATCGTCTAGGATTTCTAATGTCTTAGATGATGTGAGATTATCTTGAGAGATAAGAACTCTATACAAGAATAAACTCTGAACAATCTTTGAAGATTTCTGGTATGTGCCACAGATGCCCAGAACAAGTTTCCCAAGGAGGTTTCCCATAGGGACAGTCTTTGGGAACAATCACACACAAACTTATTAGGTTTATCGTGTTTGCCCTCTCTGATACCAATCGAAAAACCGGGGGTACAACAACTACACCCAATAATTCGTTTAGGCAATCTATATGGACTAACTCCAATATAATTCCAAGAGAATCAACTAGACAGTCAGACTCAATCAATGGAAATATATCCAAGAGTTATATCTCAGTTTCTCAAATCAATCTGCAATCAAACAGAAATCTGTGAGCCAGATTAATATAAGAAACAACTTGAATGGTACTAAAGACAAATGTTCAAGTGTCAATTAATTTATATCAACAACCAAAGGTTTGATTATCTAATTGATTGAACTTCGCACAACCTGTTATATTTCAATTATATAAACAAATATAATGCGGAAAAGAAATAACACAGACACCAGAAGTTTTTTTAATGAGGAAACCGCAAATGCAGAAAAACCCCGGACCTAGTCCAGATTTGAACACCACACTGTATTAAGGCCATACAAACTCTAGCCTACTAAAAATTAACTTTGGACTGGAATGTAGTTGAGCCCTAATCAATCTCACACTGATCAAGGTACAGTTACGTTCCTTACGCCTCTAAATCCCAGTAGGACCCTGCACACTTTATTCCCTTAGCTGATCTCACCCACAACTAAGAGTTGCTACGACCCAAAGTCGAAGACTTGATAAACCAATCTTTCTCACACAGAAAATTCTATAGGAATAGATAGATCTGTCTCCCACAGAAATACCTACAAGTTTTGTTCCGTCTTTTGATAAATCAAGGTGAACAGGAACCAATTGATACACCGTACTTATATTCCCGAAGAACAGCCTAGTAATATCAATCACCTCACAATAATCTTAATCGTATGGTAGCGAAACAAGATATTGTGGAATCACAAACGATGAGACGAAGATGTTTGTGACTACTTTTTAACTTGCCTATCGGAGATTAAATCTCGAGCAAATCTCAGAGAAGATAGTACTCAATCACAATAGAAAACAGCAAGATCATAACACGCAACTACAGAGAAAATAGTTGGATCTTGCTTCACAATCCCAATGAAGTCTTTAAGTCGTTAACCTACAGGGTTTTGAGAAAAACCTAACATTAAAGGAGAATCAACTCTAGTCGCAACTAGTATCATACAGGAGGTGTGGGGATTAGGTTTCCCAGTTGCTAGAGTTCTCCCTTATATAGTTTTCAAATCAGGGTTTGCAATCTAAGTTACCTTGGTAACAAAGCATTCAATATTCACCGTTAGATGAAAACCTGATTAGATTCAAGCTAATATCTTTCAACCGTTAGATCGAACTTAGCTTGTTATACACAAATTAGATGTGACTTTATTTAGATATGGGTAACCATACCTAAACGTGTACACCTTGTTGGCTCAACAATAGTTAACCAAAGTTAGCCGTATGAACACTTCCTTATCAACCTTGTTCATCTCAATCACACCCAGTTCAAATGACTCAAATGAAACTAGTTATGGAGTTGTTCAATTGTTTATATTCTCGTAGAAGTATACAAGACACAATCGAAGCAAAATCGATTTTGATTCACTTGAATCAATTCATGAACATTATAGCCACGGTTTGCAAAAGATTGCATTCCTTAATATGTAAATGTATTAGTTCATGAACAAACCGATTTTAGAACTTAACCTACTCAGGTATGCAAATGGGTACGTATACCTAAATGGTCGGACTAAGTTTGGGTTCGCCAGTATGCGAACTCGTACGCATACCTTCCTAACTCAGTTGAATTTCCCGGAACTGAACTTACGCCAGTACGCATACGGGTATGCATACCTAGTTCCTGAACTTTCATTAAACCAACCAGTACGCATACGGGTATGCATACCATGGTTCCCGGACTTGTACAACACATATACAAGTACGCAAACTGTGTTATATCCAATCATGGGTAATCGTTCTAAACTCCCATTTCAATCATTGAAACATTCTCGGAAGGCGGGAATAGCTGTCTCACACAAACTATTAACTTCAAAGCAATTTTCAAGTGATCGAATGATCAATATGAAACATTCCGAGTCTACATCAAATGACTGTCTCACACAAATCATGTAAGATGTTACAAGGCGATTTCCACATGATCATCTTTTGACTTTCGTCAAGAATATAAGATGAACTTGGTTAAAGAAAAAAGTTTACCAACACATATTTCGAGAAATATGTAAGCGAGTTAAACTCAGCTCGAAATCTCAAAAGTGTATATACTAAAATCTATATAGTTATACGACTTTTGTCTCAAAAAGGAGATAGAGTATAAATAAACTTTCTGAGTGATAGATGAGTTCAAGTCTCCACATAGCTTTTGTTGATGAAGTTCCACAAGCTCCCCTTAGTAGTTCTTCGTCTTCAATCGATGAACACCGTGAAGTCTAAAGCTCAACTACACATTTTATCCTAATCTGAGACATAACTATAAGTAGACTAGAAATCAAGACTTATAGTTTTGGCAACTAAACTTGACAAACAAGCTTGAGATAGCAACGCTTGCGAGTTCGACTGAGCAATGCTCTAACAGTTTGGATCACTTCATCTTTTGTTACACCGATGAACTTTTCTCGATCAATTTCTATTACCAGAGCAAGAAATGGTTGGACTACAATCCTAATAGATTGAAAACGAGCACGTAATCGATGAGCATCTCGGTTTCTTGGGTTTCCCGTCAGTGAGACGAACATTGAAAAAATGTTCTCCCAAAAAGAACCGTCTTTAAATCCCATACTAGTGATTACCCTATGAATTTTTTTGCTTTGCATATAGTTATATCCTCTTCTTTAGTAAACTTGGGACCACGATTTCTAACAGACATCTCTGCAGAGTGAGAGAGATTAAGAGTTTTAGAAAAAAGAAAAGAAAAAAAGAATAAGATGTGATTTTGGAGATGGGAAGAATGGAATTTATAGGTCGAGAAAGAAAATCGAGCCGTTGGCGTTTGTAGTAAAACCGCACGGCTTTACTACAACCGCCCGTTTGAATTACCATAGGAGTTGGTGTAATACCCTGTATTTTTAGCTACTGTTTCGGGTCGGGTTATACCCGGATTAGTTAACTTTGTGGCTACAAGTTGGGGCGGAAATAGAGTCACCTAATATATTTTATTAAACAAATAAAATGAATAGAAAATGAGAAGGCAATTAATTTAAATAAAGAAAATAATAAAATGTTGATTATTAGTATTAGCATTATTATGAGTATTAGTATAAGTTTATTTTAGATTTTTGGAGAGAGAATTTTAGAGAAGTTAGAAAACCCAAGAGTGAGAAAAAGGTGATGGATCTAGAGATTTTTGGAGAAGAATGATAAAGAAAATAGGGATGAGTTTGTAGCAATTGAGAGGTAGTATGTTTAATCCCTTTCTCTTTGTGTTTCTTTGTTATACTTTGATTTTTTATTTTGTTTAATCTTATATCATTAGGGTTATGAAATTTATCTGTATAATTAGATGCATTTGATTTATGATCAGCCTTTGATTATTAGTAGATAACATAATTGGGTATCACTAGTTAAAATTTGAGAATAATCCACCGTAAATTCATCGTTGAATGTTTGTTTTAGTTTCAATAAGGATGTCCGAAATTCTGAACAGTTTTGTTTTGCTGGGGTTTTGAGGTTCTTAGGCAGTCTTAATGATGCTAAAATGATTTGTAGTCTAAACAAAAGTTGTAGATAAACATCTTATCTTTCATTTTGCTTTGGAATTGCTTGATTTGAGATTGATATGAATTTACTGTGAATATTTTTCTAATATAATGTTATCTGCCCAGTTTTTAGAATGATCATAGAAAACGAATATATTTTGTTTGAACCGTTGGTTTGGTGTGAATTTTGGATATGTAATATATGAATGTGTCAAGAATGTTCCTGAAAAATTTGAAGATGATCAGATACAGTTATCACCATGAAATATATAATATAATATGAATGCATTTAGTTTGTATGATTAAATGCTTGAAAGAAATATATGTTGTTAAGCCATGGTTGCTTGTGTTGTTTGTAAACATGATTTATAAAAGGAAATGAGTTCATGTTTTACCATTGTATGGAACATGTTCCATGCTAACGGGCGGGTAATGATCCCCGATAGCTAAATGGGTAATGATCCCCATGGGAACTTGTGTTTCCCGACCATCGACGGCGGATGTCCGTGCTGGTAAACGATAGGTGGATGTACGAACCAAGGTTTTCGTACCGTGAATGAAACGGGTAATGATGCCCGAGAGCAGATGGGTATGATCCCATAGGAACTTTTGTTCCTGACCATCGATGGAGGCTGTCCGTGCCGATAAACGATAGGTGGGTGTACGAACCAAGGTTTTCGTACCGTGAACTCATGGTTACTTATTGTGATGACAATATTAATTTGTGAATCATGTGTTGAAGTCTAGATTATATGATTTGTTGGAAAACATAATTGGTGTTATGAACTCATGTGCAAAATCTAATTCAATGAATTGTTGAACTCAAGTGTGAACATATATGGATGAATTGTGAATTGATGTGTTAAATCCCAAATAGATGATTAGTTGACAATAATAATGGTATTTTGGACTCATGATTTGTTGATGACAATGTTAATTTGTGAATCGTGTGAGGAAATCTCTATTGAATAATTTGTGGAAAACCTTATTGGTTTTATGAACTCAAGCATTGAAATACGAATTGACGTATTTGTAGGAAATATTAATAGTCTTATGAATTCGTGTGTGAAATCTAATTGGATGAATTGCTGAAAATAGTATTGGTGGTATGAACTCATGTGTTGAAATCTTATTAGATAAATTGTTGACAATAATATTGGTATTGTGAACTCGCGATTGGACAATTAAATTAGATGATTTGTTTAAAATAATACTTATGTAGTAATCTTGTTGGTTCAATATATGTATCATTGATTGCTTGGAATCATGTCGTACCCATGTTGTATGTTACTTGACTCATTGATATTGTTGTGCATGTTTGAGATTGGGAATGCATTCTACTGAGATGTTATCTCACCCCAATTGACATTCCTTACAGATTTATTAGAGTTGCGCAGCGGAAGCTGGGATTGAGTAGCTTAGTGGTTGAATTGTTTTATTGTATTGCTTGAAATGTAATTTAAAATAATAAGTTTGTTGGAAATGTTGTTACAAATGATTAGAGAATTCATATGTTTAAATTCATATTAGAAAGGATAAATTATGTTTGTTGTAGTTGATAAATTATAAGAGTTATATGAATAAGTCTTTTTCCGACCCGTAACGCTTCGAATTCGGATCTCCATATGGGTTTGACCCTGGTCCGGAACTCGGGGTGTTACAGTTGGCGGTTGTAGTAAAACCGCTCGACTTTACTAAAATCTCCCGTTTGAATTACCAATGCCTATTTTTTTTGTTATAAATACAGCACTAGGTTTTATTCTCAACCAAACCAACAGATTTCTTTCCTAAGCAAACAACACCCACCATGTTTTCTAAAGGCAAAGTGAAGCAAATATTATGTGTCGAAGCAAAAGAGGTTTGTCCATTATGTTTCATGGATAACCACAGTCTTATACAATACCCTTGGATGTATTCAAAGTGTCCGCGGGAAGGTTGTTCACGCATCAGAATGGTGATTGAATCACAACCGGAAAAGCTCAGGTATTTGCAATGTCAAGATCCCAACTGTCCAGAGGAACCACATATACTAGATGATGCTATGAAGATTAAAAAAGAAGAAGAAGAAAAGATTGCAACACTCTGCAAAAACTTCAAACTTAAATCCAAATTGAAGGAGTTATTACACTGCAAGCATTGTGGATATGGAGATCACGAATACAAACATTGTCCACAGAGGATCAGTGGATGCTCAAAGCCCGGTTGCAAGACTTTTATGCATTTGAGGACTTCTTCTGAAGAAGACACATATGGAAGGCATTTCTGGGAATGTCCTAGGTATTTTTTGGTGGAGTGGGATGATTGAAGTTGAAGGACAAATCGATTCACTATAGTATTATGTTATTTAGTTTGTTGTTTATTTTGTGTTATTACGATTATCTAAAACCAAACATGTGGATATCTTCACATTTGCACCATTAATATTATAAGTAATTTAAATTTTTCCTGGATTAAACATTGCACCATCAATCTCATAAATAAAAACATACTGCATTGAACAACCACATCATACATGAGAATAAAAGAAATACATTAGATTAAAACAACTACTACATAGGCATCAATTCTCGGCGGGTGGTGGAATTCCTAAGGAGATGTAGGGATTGTTTTTGTTGAGCACCCTAAGAATGTTGAAACAAGCATGGAAGTCGAAAAGACGACCGTCGTGAGATACTGCCCACATCGTTAGAGTTCTGGGTTCCACTTCATGTTCGGCTTCACCGTTGAGCTTATTTTTGTGATTCTCCATTAGTAAAGCGATGAATTCTGTTACATGACTACTAATTGAACTAAAACGATGCGACAATAAGTGAGGATCACGCCCATTAATGTTTCATGTTTCAGCGGCAAACGTTTCATGAATTTTCTCCTACATCGTCGATTGGGATACATTCCTACCGATAGCGGCAACATCTTGTGTGTGAAAAACGTAGGCTCTGCAAATAGCTAAATCCTTTTGTTGAGTGAATCTAACACCACGAACTCTGGGAGGCATTTTTGTAGATGATTTGAGAGTGAAGAATGTGTGAATTTAGAGTTGAAATGAGGAGTATTTATAGAACTCAAAAATTGTAGCTGTTAGATAACAAGAGTTTTCAGCCGTCCAGATTCAGCCGTTGGCGCTTTTATGAAAAATGCGGTGCCTTTAGAAAAAACGCTGGCGTGTGAAGTCCACTTTGAATTAGACCTTGTGCATGATGCACCCCTAACATTGCTAGATTTTGTGTCCAAAACCAAATCTATTTAAAATTTCAGGTTTGGGGATAACTCTTTTACATCCGCAGTCTTACTTACACTCCCATGTTATATATGTGTAAGACTGTTGATATTTCTGCGCATCATTTTTTGGGTTGATCCTCAACTCTTTAAGTTGTATATTTATGGTGGATTATCTTTGTATATAATCCAGTAGGTTCAACTTTATTTTGAGTCAGTTTGATTTATTTATTTTTGTATATAAATGTGCTAATCCAATGTGATTTCAGCTGAGTTCCTGTTCGGTTTTATCCTTGAATAATGGAGTTCTAATCTTGTTTTCGCCGACATCTGTTAATCTCTTTCCTTTTCCTACTTTGCATGATCTTCATGGTATATTACAACTTTGTAAATCTTTTGAAACATCGAGGAGAATGTTTAGTTTAGGTTTGGGGGTGAAGAATAGATACCTTGATTGTCACTGTGCCTATCATTGAAACTGAACTCTGCCATGTTAAAAAAAAATGAATTGTTGAGCTCATCTACCTTGATTTGTGATGTCTGCATATGTAATATCTAAGGATTATTAATCTAGATGATGAGGTACCACTTGATTCTAGCACAATTCACTTGAGATAAGAAACTTGCACATGCACGATCTACTAATACATGTATAGCGTCTGGCCGCAGGTGTTTCATCGGTTAAGTAGACTGCCAATCACTTTAGAATATTGAATGAGACTTGACTAGCTTGTTCTTTGGTTGGCTGGGATAGAAGTTGGAGGATACATTAAGAAAAGCAACCATTGAATTTGACCAGGTACATCGAAAAAGGCTAACTCTTGCTAAGTGTCATGTAATTTTTGTTTTTGTTCACAAGTCAACGGTGTTATCTCATATTATCGTATTGTTCTTGTTCTCTTGAAGTATTTCATCAGTTGAAAAAAATTAATCAGAAAAAATTAGAAGAAAAAATATATTCAGAAAAGAAAAAAGAATATCAAAAAAATAGATAAATAAATGATAAGAGAATCCATTTTGTTATGTTTCAAATTTTATAGTCAATGTTTCTCTCTTGCCTCAAAAATAAGAGAGTAGTCGTTGTACATAAGAGTCATGTTTTGTTATATGTTGTAAATAGTCTTGTAATAAGCAAGGGAGGGTGTATGCCATCGATGTACAACGCGGGTAAACTGAAATATCACCAACTCTTATAGTGAACATTCAAAATTCTTGTAAATCCGGACAGCTAGCTTGGCTTTGAATTCGGTTCTTAGCTAAAAACTATCTATTGGTAATTGGCAGTCTCAACTTCTGATCATTCTTTATACATGTGTAGATACACTTTACACTCTTATCACATTCCATAGTTGTCCAAGTAATGTAATTGTGCCTTTGAATGCTAGATTGACAGATCCATTTTGCTGTGAGCTTAAACTGAAATGCAGGTGTTACACATCATAGAAGGTGAGATTACTCTTTTGACCTAGAACTTTGTGGGTTTGTTCAAAGCAAACCCTCACGAGACTTCAACTCGTCCTCCAGGGACACTTAGTGGTTTAAAAGGCTTATCTCATTCGCTAGGGTTTTCTTAGTTTTTTTTTTTGTTTACTTGAGGACAAGTAAAATTCAGGTTTGGGGGTATTTGATAGGTGCCAAATATTGCATAATTATTTATCATTTTATTGGCAGTTATCCCATTTTATGTGCTTCAACTTCCCATTTTCTATACCAAATTCTGTATTTGTACTGTTTTTGGATAAATTCACTCGTACTAAGTTATTTTTGAAATTTTAGGTAGTTAAATAAAGTTTGAATGATCGGAAAAGCAAAAAGGAGTAGGAATTGGTGACTGATGACAAGCAAATAGAGAAATAAGGTGTCTACAAGGAAAAGGAGAAGTGTTAGAAGAGTGTACCAAAGATGCCGCCATAACTGACAATTAATGGGATGATACTCGCGTGTGAAAGGAGGTGTGTTTTGGACTCTCATATACCTAAGCTAGGTACAACTGCTTAACGTTTAAACATTCCCTTTAATCACTCTTCCCATTTCACTTCCAGAATCACAAGAAAACTTTTCTTCTTTATTTGGTTTCTCTCAAATCAAAACCGACAACAGTACCTTCCTCTCCACTGCCAAACCACCACCATCAACATCCGACCACTCCTAGATCCATCTTTTCCAAACTGCAACAAACCCATCTCTCACTGCCCTTGTTTCACTCTCTCATCTTCCCTTATCCTACCTAATAGGGTGGCTATGAAGAACCCTGCATTGATAATAGGGCGGCTATGAAGAACCCTGCATTGATAATAGGGCGGCTATGAAGAACACTAATAGCATGGTTTGTCTAATCTAAGGTCTGAAATCTGAATTTCTTGCAACACCGACAATATCAAACTAGAGAATAGGATGACGGTTCAGCGGTAAGTTGTAGTCTATTAAACCCCTAAATTTCTTCTTGGGTATTTCTTGACTTTGGGGATTATGAGTATGGGGATCTTGTATAAATTGAGGAGGAGTTTGTATTTTTAGATTAAGCTCGGAGTAGCCGGTGCACCAAGTTGTAGTAGTAATTTAGGTTTTCTATTTTCAACTTCTCCATGTTTTAGTTTCTTATTGTGGTGGAGATGAAACCATCTTAATAAATAGAATTACTTGGTTTGATTTACTTGTTATCCATGAATTTATATTAAAAAGCATGATTTAATCTCTGAATTCATAGCAATTTACTTTCACCTTGTATATCATGCATCCTTGGTAGTTTGATCAATTCTTTGTTATGTATTCAAGCTCCATGTAAACTGATTTAGTTCAATTTGTGATTACCTATGCCTTAAACAGATAGGTAATTCTAGGAATCAACATTTTTCTTGCTGAGGTTAAGTCATCATATTTGTTAGTGATTTATCACATCTTCAGGGTAGTTTAAGGCTAGAACCTCTATAGCTTAAAAGAGAACTAGTATAATGAATTAGGGAGTTCTAAGTATTTAGGTGGCGGATTCGAAACCATAGATATCTTTATCTTTGCTTCTGTTTTCTATCTTAGTAGAATCATTCATATTCTCGTCGCATCGACAACCTTTCGTCTTTAAATTAGTACTAGTAGAACCTTAGAAGTTTAGTTTCACCAATCCAACTCCCCGTAGGATCGACCCGTATTTGTCGTTATCTATGTTCTAGACACTGTGCGCTTGCGGTTTATAATCGTAGGTTTCTAAGCCTACCAACTGGGCAACCATATGTAAAACACTTAGCTTCGTTCAATTAAGAAAAGATTAATGGTGGTGACGTTGAGAGATGAGAAGGTAAAACGTTAACATAATAGAGAAAATTCATGATCAAATTGTTCACTATCTGTTTTAAATGATCAAACATAATGCCGCACCAAAACTGGCCGAGCCACTGTAAACTTAAGCAGGGACTTAAAAAAATATGTAAACTTGCACCAACAAAGTATATGCAGGAATGATCCATCCTAAACAATCTCCAACTACATGTGATGTTTATGCAATTTCTCAATGCAAAATATTTGTTGCAACAACAACCAATTATATTGTACTATTCATACAACTTGTCATCGATGATAACTATGTTTTCTTCATCTGTGTTCACATTCTATAAGTATCTATAGGTGAAATTGAGATAATCTATAGGTAAAATTGAGATAGAAATTGCTTCAAGTTGGAAGTTTGTTTAGAAAGGCAATAAGCTTGATTAGGAAATACTGAAAGAGAGAGATTTTAAATTCATCATCACCATGGCAATTTGCTTCTCCAATTGAATCTTTGTTGTAGAGTTTTTGCTAACATGGATTTTTTTAGGGTTAGCATCAGCTTCTGGTAAAGCTTCTCTACACCCGACAGGAAGAATTACGGGTGAAAGTTATAAAATCAATCTTCTCCCAGGATCCAAGCAGCCCCACCTTTCTCATAGGAATTCCTCCTTTGGTATTTCCCCCTCAACCATCTGATACACCTCCCCTAACTACTATTTCAATCCATTCAATCGATTTCTCCGAAAATCTGAACCATGAGTTGCAAAAAATAATTAGAGAAACAACCAGAAGGAACCTAAATACATCTGTAGCATCCTGGTTGTTTAAGAAATGAACATCTTCAATTGCAACTCAAAAATCAAATCCCCCATTAAGGATAAAACTCATCAATCCTATCCAAATTAAATTACCCATAGGAAAATTGCACAAAACAAGATCCTGATAAAACTGCAATCAGCAACTCAGCGAGCTAGCTGATTTCAATTCGATTTTGTTTCAAGACAATAATTCTCAATGACTGGACATCAACATCAAAAACATCAAAGCACAAATGTGGTTTTGAACTCTGCGACGTCTATGGAAAAGTTATTAACGGAAACATCTTCGGACCAAATCGATACATAAGCTCTGCATCAACTCGATCATCTACTGATTCATGCATTGGTTCCAGGATGATGCAAATCGGTGGCATTATGAAAATTATGCCGAAAGAATCCAAGGGCACAAAAGGTAAAAATAAGTAGCTTAATAATAGATTGGACAAAAGTTGTTTATTGTCATGAGGATAAAGCGGAAAAGAGAACTGATACTCTGCAACAAGTTTGTTTTAAAATGGAGGAAGCTTGTCTCTTATATTTATTAAATAAATATTTTAAATGTATTAGCTTAGATCTAGCATTAGGGATTTTAATTACTTTAACTACTGTTTAATAAAGTTTCTAGCTTAGTGTTAGGGGATTTTAACTACTTCAGTTACTTTATGTCTGTTTTAGGAAAGTTTAATTACTTTAGTTGTGTGTCTGTTTTAGTTGTTAGGTCCATAAACATGTTTACAACTATGTTACTAGTTACTTTGGAAATCTAGTTTTAGGTGATGATGTCAAACTTGGTCAGACGGCGTTCCACTCTGCAGGTTTAGGACACATTCGACTATGGCGACAATTCTACATCAGATTGCTGCCACCGCGTTATCAACAACTTGTACATATTACATCCTTAGCTTCAGTTTCGTGTGAACTGTTGCGCTCAGAAAATTTTGGGCTTCTCTTTTGGGAAGTCATTGAAGAACAGATAAAATCCCTATCCTTCGCCATCTACCACTCTTAAAGTAGAGTGCTCCACCACATCGCAACAAGCAGCTGACAGTAGAATCAAGAAGAAGCCGGGTGTGTTGCATAAACAAGCAGCCTTATATCACCAGCAGGCTAGGCAAGCTACTAATCATGTTCTCCAACATGTTTTAGTGTAAGGTTTGTAAGCTAAGTATCGAACAACCGACAAAGGCTCCTAATCACATAGAGGATATCCTCATTTTATAATCTTCAACTCTTAGGTTTCTAGGAGACAAGACTCCCTTGGTATCCCAAAATATGTAACCTCGGTTTAAATGAATAAATTCCAACATTCGAAAGAAAAAAATATAAAAAAATGGAAATGACAAGATATTTCCCCCCTAACAGTACGGTAGATAATTGTGGTTTAGTTCATGGTTAGCTGACATCATATCAACCATATCTAACGGTTGTGAAGGTGCTAGATCAATTTTGAACTCCACAGTAAGAACAAAATATTTTCCCAAGCAAACACATATATTTGATAGTTTCTACGTTTAAAAATCGTATGAAATCATAAGACCAGTAGACCAAACAACACTTTAAGAACAGAAAGCTTACCCCGTCGCTATCCTGCATTGACAAAAGATATACGGGTCCATGTCGCAATGGCACCGCTGTGCCTGTACTATACTATCTTTCCCGTAACTTTCACCCACTGCACTCTTTTGCCTCTCTTTTTACGATGTCTTTTGTTGTTTTGAAGCAAATCGTCCACACTTTACATTTTTACAAGTCCCTCGCAACAATTTTCTATGCTCCTCGTCCTCGTATCTACTCCACTTGGTAATAAACAATGAAGAACGAAAATGTGAATTTAGATCTTCCAAATCTAGAATCATTGACCATGGTCCAAACTATGGATTTTGTTACATTAGTTTATGACTTATGTTACCCCAAAATGGAACAGAGATGTAAAATAATAGAGTGTCTGAAAAATAAAAATTATCACTCAAATAAAATGTTTTTTTCCATATGATATCGAATCCAAATTTAGACGACAAAAACAATAACTAAAAGTTCAAGAGAGAGAAAAAGATTATTGATTCATCTTCTTCTTCTCCTTCACAACTGCTGGTATCATCATCATTTTTTGACAGACATCGATCTGGTACTGTCTTGCTCACTCCATTCGTTTTCTCATTCCGAAATTCCAATATTTTGTTCTATAAGGTGCAATTTCGGCAGATTTTTGTTATGTTTACGGTGGTTTGAATCAAAATTCTGAAAGATCCGGATTTCTTTATTTTCTGTAAAATTACATGACATTTTAGGGTAATTATAGATCCATTTCCAGTGCAAAATTCATTTTATTTTAATTAGATTAGAGAATCTTTGTACGCATTTCTTTGAAACCTGTGATTTATGCGTTTATTTTATTCATTCTCTGTTGAGATTCTCAAAACAAAACAAATACCTCGGATACCAAAACTACTGGGGTTGTTTATTATCGGGAATTTGGAGATCACTTGAGCCATTATTATTTTTACTGGTTTAATGGTGCAATCATCGGCACGGCTGCTTATAAATGTTGGAAATCAAGAAGGAGGTTTTTGAGATTTTTATTATTTGATGGGGAATAATTGTGTAGGACCGTCGAGTATAGGTAAAAATGGATTTCTGCAAACAGTTTCTGCTGCAGTATGGCGATCCAGAGGACATGAAGATATGCTTCCACCTCCTAATGGAGGAGAATCAAGCAAGAATATTGATGCCAATGCCAAAGACAATGCTGATGCAAATACCAAAGCTGCCGCTGCAGCTAAGGACACGGATACATCTTCTGGAAAATCAGCAGAAGCTGCAAAACCAATCGAAAGTACGGCGCCGGCACCTGTTATGATCAATGGGGAGGAAGCTAAACACGAGTCTGCGAAACCAAAGACGGATACAGCAGATGAAAGTAAAGGGGATCCTTCGAAACAGAAGAAGCCTCACCATATTAAGAGAGTATCCAGTGTAGGACTTCAGGTGGAATCGGTCTTGAAGAGAAAAACTGAGAATCTTAAAGAGATTTATAGTTTGGGGAGGAAACTTGGGCAGGGCCAGTTTGGCACTACATTTTATTGTCTAGAGAAAGGATCAGGGAAAGAGTTTGCTTGTAAATCAATCGCAAAGAGAAAACTCACAACAGAAGAGGATGTAGAAGATGTTAGGAGAGAAATCCAGATTATGCATCACTTGGCTGGTCATCCAAATGTTATTTCTATCAAGGGTGCCTATGAGGATGCTGTCGCAGTTCATGTTGTTATGGAATTGTGTGCTGGTGGAGAGCTTTTTGATAGGATTATTCAAAGGGGTCATTATACAGAGAAAAAAGCAGCTGAGCTTGCTAGGGTTATAGTAGGTGTAGTGGAAGCCTGCCATTCTTTGGGTGTTATGCATAGAGATCTGAAACCAGAGAATTTTCTCTTTGTCGACCAAAGCGAGGAGTCACCACTCAAAACTATTGATTTTGGGCTATCAGTATTCTTTAAACCAGGTACGTGTCTGACTTTCTTCTTTCCACATGAGCTGTTTTGAGTTGTGTTTGTTGAATCTCTACCACTTCAGAATACATTGAAAAGAATTATTCTTTCAGCCTAAAGATATGGATTTAGTAGTTTAGGGATCAAGGGAGCATTTAATATATGCATTTAGTAGTCAAACAAACCAATCTCAAGGAGGAAAAGAGATAATGGATGTTGTTTAGATAATCATACTTTTCCTCCCTCTAGATATGAAGGATATATCCTATTTATACTGCAGAACAAAGAGGTCACTATTAGTTGGTGAAATCTTTTTTTTGGTAGGTGACATACCTTGACAATTGCCTTTTCCGTTGGATCAAAGCATTTGATACTCGATGATGTTAGTGGTATGTTACAAAGCTCTCCTGCTTTTGTAATTTAGTCCTATGACTAATTGGGGTTCACTTCTTCAGGGGAAACATTTACGGATGTGGTCGGTAGTCCTTATTATGTTGCCCCAGAAGTGTTACGAAAATATTATGGCCCGGAATGTGATGTTTGGAGCGCAGGAGTGATCATTTACATTTTGCTAAGTGGTGTTCCCCCTTTTTGGGATGGTGAGAATTTCATGCGTCTCCTACCATCTGATTTTGCTTTTCTTTTTTTTTAAGCTAACTGTGAAAATGCAACTGTCTTGTGATCTTCCAATTTTTTCCTGTTTCAGAAACCGAGCAGGGGATATTTGAACAGGTTTTGAAAGGTGAGCTTGACTTTGAATCAGACCCGTGGCCTAGTATCTCAGAAAGTGCGAAAGATTTGGTGAGGAAAATGCTTGTAAGAGACCCCAAAAAGCGATTAACTGCACATGAAGTTCTTTGTAAGTGCACTTTGCTCTGACACTACATAAGTTTCAATACGTAGAGGTATAGGGCTGTAAGGTATATGCTAAATTTACCAGGGAGGCAGTTATTTTCTCCTCATACAGAATAACAATGTCAAAGGACTAAGTGAAGTTCAAAATTCCCACTTGTGAAGTAGAAATCAAACGATTAAACATTTTGTAGTTGATTGGGGAACTGACACTTCACTTTCTGGACTTATGAGTCCAAGTCCTGGGTTATTTCTGTTAAGCTAACAAGTAACAACGATTTTTTTTGGCAGGTCACCCTTGGGTCCAGGTTGATGGAGTAGCTCCTGATAAACCTCTGGATTCTGCTGTTCTAACTCGCTTGAAGCAATTCTCTGCTATGAATAAGCTCAAGAAAATAGCTATTAGAGTAAGTATTGTGATGCTTCAACATCTCTATGGGGCTTTAATTGTTGCAGGTTTCTCCCTTGAGTTCAATCACTTGATGAATGCTAACCTTTCTTTTAGATATGGTCTTCTATTCTACAAATCCGAATCACATGAAAACATCTTCAAGTTCTTTGCACTACAAACATGCCCATGTAGGAAGAGAAAGTTCCATTTATTTGTTTCCAAACTGTTGTTATTCTTTGCAGGTCATAGCTGAAAGGCTGTCGGAAGAGGAGATTGCTGGCCTCAAAGAAATGTTCATGATGATAGACACAGATGGTAGTGGGCAGATCACTTTCGAAGAACTCAAAGCCGGGTTGGAAAGGGTGGGATCTAAGCTCAAAGAGTCAGAAATTTATGAATTAATGCAAGCAGTAAGTATCACTGTATCATTTTGTTACATACTTGCAACATAGTCACCTAATAGTAACAGTATATGATGAAAATGTCACAATCATCATCATTTGAAAGGATAAACGAAGGTAATATATGTTCCTAGTGATCATATTCAGCCTCATCATCAACAGCCTCTTATTCCTACTATATGTGCTTGGTATTAGTATAATTAATCTAATTTTACCCATGTTTAGAACTTCTCACTCTATTCTTACCTTTAGAACCCTCAATTTCCCCAGAAACTGCTTTACAGTTAAAATATGCCTTAGATTTTCTGGTAAAGTGATTTCTCTCTTAAAATTGCAGGCAGACATTGACAACAGTGGTACAATAGACTATGGCGAGTTCTTAGCTGCAACTCTTCATTTGAATAAAATCGAGAGAGAGGATCATTTGTACGCAGCTTTCTCTTATTTTGACAAAGATGGAAGTGGGTTTATCACCAAAGATGAGCTTCAACAGGCATGTGAAGAGTTCGGTATGGGAGATGTTCACCTAGAAGATATGATTGGAGAAGTGGATACTAACAATGTGAGTTAACTGTCTTACACAATAATATATGATATTCATCTACTATAAACCTATAAAGGAAAATGTTTTGATCATCTCTTGTTATTTGATTTTTAGGATGGACTCATTGATTATAGTGAGTTTGTGGCGATGATGCAAGAAGGGCCTTTTGGAAAGACCCTTCAAAATAGTACCAGCAATGCGTTCAGAGATGCCTTGAAGATTAGCTGAATTTACACCGATAGTAATGATGTACTTCGCCAACCTCTCTCTTCTTTTTCTTAAAGAACTGCATGGTAGTTGTAAATCTCATCTAGCATTCATATAGAAACTCCAGTGCATTTTAGTGTAAATCTTAGTAGTATATTTACTGTTGGAGATTCATTTCTCTTCATAACTATGTTTCTTTTTGTTGCAAATGTTTATTTCTTTCTCAATTTCGGCAGTTTCTAAACTTAGTAATGTAACGGGGATATGCATCTCTTGACTTTTAGGTTGTCTTATTATTATTATCTTCATATTTCTTTTTAGTTAAAAGACGTAGTAACGTGTTGTATGTGGATGCAGGATGATTGAATAGAGAGAGAGAGAGGGAGAATTTGCTGCCTGAAGAAAGATAATGATTGCTAGTGTGATCAGGTCGTTTCGACCATCCCATATTCAAATGTATCACATATTTGAAGGAAGTATATATCTCAAGTCTATTCTCAGGCAACATGTCAGATTCCTCGGACACACAACCTAGGGATAAACACAGCTTGCCTCCAGGTCAATTCTACCATCTTCTATGATGTCAATTTATTCTAGAGATCTTGGTCTCTGGATATTTGTCTGAAGATGCCCATGAATGAATCTGATTATTTGGGTAGAATGGAGTTGGTGATCAGATTCTTAGGGGTTTTTCCTTTTTCGATTGGGATGGTGTGTTATTTGTTAGAGAACAACAACTCTGTTTAGGATGAAAATGTTGAACTGCTTGTACCCTTCAAATGTAACCTTACTTTTGTGTAGAATTTGAATGATTTTTTGCAGATCTGATATAATATCAATCCTTTTCTGATCATCCTCAAATTCTCCACCCAATCAAAACAATCATTTACACATTTGTGATAAACAGTCATAGAGACACCACACTTCAAAGTACACATTAGCAATAGTAAAGCAATAAATACACCGTTACTACCAGTGCAGTAAAGTTTCCCATTTTGCCGTCACCTGCCCACTGCCATTGTCATGTATTTATAGGAGAAACCAAAACCAAAATATTACTGAGAAAAGTAGCTTCCGTAATCAGAACTTAGCCATTACATTAAATGTAAGAAGATAGTGAGAAAATATCAATAAAAATCTTATGCCAAAGTTTGATCATGGAAATCCATCTTCTAAAAAGGCCGATGATGAAATGCTCCCATCCATGCCACAAATGAAACATAAGGCCCTACAATGGCAGGATAAACATAGTGCTTGCTCTCCAGCTATATGCATGTGCACGAAAAATGATATGACAAATCTTTCCAAGAAAAGAAATCTGGATTTATAAGTCGAAAGGCTCTTGAATAAGTACTACTAGCATTGTTCTGTTGCGTGCATGGTTTAGGGCCTCATAAACACTTCGAACACTTGCATATCTTTTAGGTTAACCATCTTTTAAATTTTAATACATCCAAAAAGTGAAAATCACAACAACCAAAAAAGAAAAGGAAAAAAAGACCCCCAACCACAGGGACACATCACCTACCAAACAATCTTTTCACTTTCAATACAGCTAGCTTCCTATCTATCTATTTTACTTTACAGAAGAAAACCCCATCAATTAAAACCAAACCTTGTCTCGCTTTCACTTTCATAACTCCTTTGGCAATTAAACGGACAAATGAAAATTTGACATCGTATCTTAATTAACACATCTGTATCTCTTTTTTCCCTCGCATCATCTTGTTACTGAGAATTATCTTTTGCCCAACTTTTATGTAATTGTTTTTGCTATATTTAGGGAAAAATATGAAGACCACAGAAATGAAAATCTTTTTTCTGGATGGATGAGGTTCTTCAGTACCTTTTGCGGATTGTTACCTTTATTAGCTGCCTTCTTGTTAGTGGTAGTACATTATTAAGAGCACACCTTACAATTTGATTTATCCATATGGACAAGTTCACAAAATGATGGATTACAGCTTTCTTAATGAATAACTTCAGTACTACACTTTCTAGTTTTAATCATTTCTCATATATAGGGATTAAGGGATCATTCTAGACCGCTGTCTATTGATTTTGTTTCTCCGATGATTACAAAAATCATTGAATGTTGAAATGGTCGACCCGTCGACCCAGTAAGTCTTATTTGTTTGGATATGAAAAGTTGTTTTAGCTTTCATATGTAGCTTTTCGACTTTATAGTTCACATGTTTCGAAAAAGAAATGATTCTCGACTAACCGGGTTAATTAATTCTGTTACGAATTCCGTAGAGGATTCGATGGTAGATGGACTGATGGAGAGCCATTTTAGCATTTGGATTGTAAATGATAATTAAACTTCAAAATTGTGGTACATTTTGACGAAAATCGTTCTTGTATTGCGGATGTGAATTTATCATAAAAAAAAGAAAAAAGATATGGGTTGCTAACTCCCTAGGTTAGTCTTTTTGAATGCATTATCAATTTACAAAAAAAGAAGAACAAGAAGATAATTACAGGTCTCATGGCCATCGCCCTTTACACGGGATTTTTAACGGGACAATTTCTCGGTTAATCTATCAGTTCTCTCTCTCATTTAGTTACAGAAAGAACTGATAGGCATAATGCCGCAACTGGTACATGCCTCAGAACAGGTTAACGTGAATGGTGTTTTGGCACAAGTTCAGAGAACATCGAGGCCAATAAGGATTACTCCTTCAAATTGGACTCATTTGGATCCGGTTGAGTTTCTAAACAGTGGCACAACATAGCTCAATTGCGTGTCAAAGATGTGGCAAGGAGCAACTATACTAGAAGCAGTGATACCACCAATGGTTGAGACTCCGGCAGTAATAAGAAACCCAAAAAGACTCTAGAGATTTGGGATGCAGTTCAATTCAGATTGGACTTGGAGCAGGGAGTGCAAAGGATATCCAAGACAAGATTCAACCCATTGATTGGAATGAATCAAGGAGTAATTCAGGAGGAAATGATGGTGGTTGCAATAAATCTGGTGGTAGTTGCGCTTCTTCTTCTTTGGATGATTATAGTATGAAAATTATAATGTGGAATTGTAGAGGGTTAGTTAGACCCTCTTTTAATCGGGTTATGAAGCAGCTTGTCAAAAAGCACAAGCCTCAAGTTGTTGCGTTGGTAGAGACTAGAACAATTACTGAGCATGCTGCTGAACTTATTAAGAGACTGGGATTCAACAAATCTTTCATTGTTGATCCCGCCGGTTTTTCGGGAGGAATGGTGCTGTTTTGGAATGAAGAAGAAGTGGATATTCAAGCCACTTCCAAGACCAGGTGTTCGATTCATGCAGTGGTTACTGCAAAGTTTCAAAAAACTTGGATTTTGTGAACTATTTATGCCAGTACTAATAAAGTTTGTAGGAAAAGGGTGTGGGATGAGGTGAATGGAATTGGTGGGGTACATAGAATACAGATTTGATGGTTATGGGAGACTTAAATACCGTTGGTAGTGAGCATGAGAAGATTGGAGGAGGGAAGCCAACTGCAAATCAAATGGAAGAGCTCTGAAATATGATGAACCAAAATGGACTTATTAATTTGGTTGCTCATGGACCTAAGTGGACCTGGAACAACAAAAGGGTCTGCATGGCTAATGTCAAAGAGAGACTTGACAGGGTTATAGCTAATTTTATGTGGTGCAATAGATTCCTGAATGCTCAGGTATTGCATTTGCCTTATTTTGATTCAGACCATAGGGTTATCTTAATCGATCTTGAACTTAAAAAGAAACTCAGACCTAGGTCATACAGACTTGAGGCTATGTGGACCGAGGATGATAAATTTATTGATGTGGTGAAAAAGTCTTGGTCCCCTGATGAGGCTAGTAGTTAACAACAAAGTTATTTCAGTTGTATAGATAGATTCCAAATAGACTCTAGAAAGTGGAATAAAGAAGTATTTTGTAACCTTTCTAGAAACATTTAAAACGCTTTGCATGAGCTCAAAAAATCTCAATGTGAGTTTGATAATTGTCCTCCCGAGACTAATAAAGCTTATATGACTAACTGTTTATGTGATTATTTGAATTTTCTCAGGATAGAGGAGATATTTTAGAAGGAGAAGTCTAGAGTTAGTTGGCTCCTTGAGGGGGATTTGAATACTAAGTTTTTCCACACCTCCACCTTGGTTAGAAGAAATAGAAATTCGATTGTCAGACTTAAAGATAATATAAAACAATTGGATAGACAATATATTTGATATTGAGAAGCATATCGTAGATCATTTTTTTTATCTGTTTGCTAGTGGAAGTACTGATTGTGATAATGATAATATTGAAAGTTTATTTCCTCCTGTCATTTCTTCTTTAGAAAATGTTAAGTTAACTAGAAATGTTACATTGTGTGAAATTAAGAAGGCAATGAAGTAACTTGGTGCATACAAAGCACCGGGACCAGATGGTTTGCAGGGTTACTTTTTTGCAAAGTGAGCAGGTGGGAGATAGTGTAACCCAATGGTCATGAACCTTTTCCAACATGGCTACTTGGATCCTAGGCTTAATTAATAGAACTTTCATTGCTCTTATTCCTAAGAATAGAAGTCCTTGCACTATAAGGGAATATCGTCCTATTAGTCTCTGTAATTTCAGTATGAAAATTATCACAAATACCATTGCTAATAGGCTTAGGACTTTGCTTAACAAGATTATTTCTCCTAATCAAAATGCTTTTGTGCAGGGTAGATCTATTTTCGATTCTGCGGTTATTTGTAATGAGATTATACACTCGTTTAAGCATAAGAAAGGAGAAAAGGACTGCATTAAAGCTTGATTTCGATAAAGCCTATGATAAAATTAATTGGTCGCTTGTCTTTAAAATTCTGAATTATTTAGGTTTTGATAACACTTTTGCGCATTAAATTAAGCTTTGTGTTAATACAGTCTTGTTTCAGGTGCTTGTTAATGAATCTCCGAGTGAGTCGTTCATACATGCAAATAGGCTCAGACAGAGAAACTCATTGTCCCCATTTTTGTTTATAATTTGTCTTGAATCCCTGTCGAGACTCATTAATAATGGAGTGAAGGAGAAGAACATTTCTGGATTTTCAGTATCCAGGGGTGCTCCAGTGATTACGCAATCACTTTATGCAGATGACTGTATTATTTTCCTTAAAGCTTCTTATAGAAATGCGTGTAATCTAAGAAAAATGATTGATAATTTTTACAGGTGATCAGGACAGCTGATTAATGACACTAAATCAACTATATAACATCTGCAAATCCGGGGGAAAGTTTCTCTAGGGGAAATGTTCAAATTGCGAAGGACCCAGGTAAGTATCTTGAAATCCTCTTGCAATGGGGTATGATTAGTTCAAATACTTATTTGCATATTGCTGAAAAGATGGCTAATAGATTACAAGGTTGGAAGTCATATTATGAACATGATTCAACTCCCTAAAAGTTTGACTTCTAAGTTAGAAAGGTATAAGAGGAATTTTTGTGGGGAAGTGACAAGGATAAGAGGAGTTTGAACAAGGTTAGTACGGATAAGGTTTGTAGATCCTTGGATTTTGGAGGTTTAGGTGTGAGGGACTTAGAGCTTAACAATTTAGCTTTACTTGCCAAAATATATTGGACGGGTCTCTGCTAACACTAATTCTGAGATCACTAAGTTACTTAAAGCAAAGTATTACCCTGATACTGATTTTTGGACTTGTGCTCTAAAGAAAAGGTGTTCAGTGAGTTGGAGGTGTATTCTTCGAGAAAAAGATTCATAGAAGTCTTATCTTGGGTGGTGAGTATTGGCAATGAGGGTAATGTGAGTGTGTGAATGACCCGTGGGTGACGAAACTTCCTCTTTCTTTTATTGCTGATGTTTCTAACCAGAACATACCTGACTTGATAGTTAGGGATATTATAAATTCTGAAGCGAGGACGTGGGATCTGAATGCCATTGATAGTTTTATTTCTGACCAGGTGACTGAGAAAAATAAAGACATATCTATCGGTAGTATGGATTGTGATGACCAACTCTTCTGGCCATATAGTAAAACTGGGGAGGTAACTGTTAGAGAGGCCTATCAATTTATTATCTCTAATAAGATGGGTGAAGTTGTGCCTAATATTAGTTGGAGGTTCCTGAACAAACTTAATTACCCACAGAAAATTAATTATTTCTTGTGGTTGTTGTGCCATAATATACTCAACCTTAATGAGTTTCTCTGTCGGAAACATATCAGTCTACATCCTGGTTGAAGTCTTTATAATATGATTTTGAAACTACTTACCATCTATTTTTGGTTTCAGTGTTGTGGGGTCTCTATGGAAGAATATTAGAGATTGGATTGGTTTTCAGCCTAATATGGGTTACACGAATCTAATAATTTGAATTTTTTTACGGGTTTGCAAGGAAGATTGGTGGAGTGGATTGGCAGAATATATTTCATTTCATTTTGTGGCATATTTGCATTGGTCGGAATGATTTGAATTTGAACAAGCAAGTGTTCCTTCCATCAAAGATCCTTGCTAGAGCCATAAAAAGGTCAAAGGAGTATCTCAGTGCTTGTGGCAGAATTGAGAAACGAGAGACTAGGACTGTCGAGATTATTGTTCCATGATCTATCCTAGGCAAGGGTTTAAGTAAACTAAATTGTGATGGTGCCTCAAATAATATCAAGGATGCAGGTGTTGGTGGAGTTATAAGAGGAGAAAATGGTGTCTTCCAAGTGTGTTTTGCTAAACATATCTACAAGAATGATAATAATGTAGCTGAGGTGTGGTCTATAAGAGATGGATTAAAGTTGGCGAAAGATAAAGAGAATTGAAGTAAAAACTGATTCTACTTATGTTGTTCAATTATGCAAGAAAGAGACGAATACACCATGGGTCATGAGAGGACTGATCAAGGACATTGATGATCTTATACGGAGTTTTGACGACATTGTCATAGCTCAGAGATACAGAGAGGCGAACTTCGTTGTAGACTACCTTGCAAAAGCAAGTGTAGCCAAGGAAATTGAGGGGGGGTGTTTTCCTCATCTTCCCAACGTGATTACTCGTCTTTTTGGTGATGATTATAGAGGAAGAGGTGATGTGAGAAATGTGAGGCTACATAGTTAGTTTTTGTGTTTGTGTGTTGCTTATCCAAATTAAAAAAAGGGTGATATATACCAAGTTGGGCCAAAGTTTTATTTTTAGTTAACTGAGATATAGTACATATTTTGAATATTTTGAGTGTATATATATATATATATTAATGTATTTAATAAATACTCAGTATTTATTTGTACTAGTTTCTCACCCGTGCGATGCACGGGTCTATTTCTTGCTTATGGAATATTGGATGCCCTTGTTACAAAAACACTATAAAAATCAGTGACATATCATTAAGCATGATATTCTTGCTACGGAAAAAAAAAATCAACAAACTATCTAAGTTGGCGTGCAAAAAATCAAAATGAACAAAAAAAAAAGCTAAAACAAATACAAGAGGCACTACACCACAGTTTAGAGTGAAAGAGTAAATGAAAAGTTCTGTATATAATCTACTGCCTGGATGAATTTGTATCTTTCATTTTGCCTATGCTACTAAATCCAGGCCATGCATGTGCAATACTTTTGCGTAGGTGCAAGAAACCTACCTTGACATAATTGTTAGAATTACAATTAGATAATGTGTTGGTGCCTAGTATAGAATTTCTAGGCTTGGTCGAATTCTATGTAAAGCAAACGGACAAAGGAAATTTTTTATCGTTTACATGGTTGTTTTTTTCTTCTTCTATGGTTTTACTGTTTTATTTTCTTTGTTGATTTTATATATTTTTTGTTGCTTTTGTTTTGCAGTCGATGGTGATATATCCTCGTAGAGAAGGATGAAACGATTAAATGGAATGTTTTGGTTCACTTTTGAGGTGATTAATTTATTTTTATTTTCTTATTCTAGGGTTTTATTGTTTTGTATTTGTGGTTTTATGTATATTTTATGCTGGTTTTGTTTTTGCCGATGTTCTTGATCATTCCTCCCAATGACATAGTTAAGGCTCAACACCTTGACTGGTCATAAAAATCGACACAGTGGGACGGTTCTAAGTGAAATTATCCTTATCATCACAGCATTTGGATGTGATCATTGTGGTTGGGATATAATTAAGAATACTGTTAGATACATGTTTCAAGGTAATTTGTTGCATACCAATAAGTAACCCCTCTACCGAAAGAAGAAAGCCAATCATTCTTTAGAAAAATTAAAACAATGAGCAACCAATAAAAAATGAAAATTATACAAATGAAATGGAACTTGGGTTTGCCCAACGGTCAAAAATTCAGTAACAGCAATGATTTAAGGTAGGCCTCAAACAGTAGTCATGATGCAAACAGGATACACTGGGATTTGAACACTACGACGGAAACATGGGAGGGATCTCTGAAAGATTGGTACGAATGCTTGTATTAATGCAGTAGATGACATAAGCACACGTGATATGAAGCCTGTGATAGGCTCATCTCAGATGGTTAGTGATATGAAGCCTGTGATAGGCTCACCTCAGATGGTTAATATTAGTGAACCATAGGGCAGTAATGTTTTACTCGAAAAGTCATCGGCCGACCACCATTCTAAACCATTTTCTCATCGTCCGAAGTTGTCACCCATTTTCCATTTAGATGGAAAAACATGAGAAACTCACATTAGAACGTACCAAACAATTAATGGTCATCACAAGATCGCAACCAAAAGAAAAAAGTACCCAAAAGAAAAAACTGCCCAGAAAAATTATTTTCAACTCATTAAAAATAAAAACAAACAAAAGGCTCCCCTTGATACACGCAAAAAAATGTAATTTCAAATGTGATATCGATAGATTATGTTAGCTGACTCAAAGTATTGGAGATTACCCGTAACCACCTTAACAACAATATAATGATGTAGGCGGGTTAGCTCAGTCAAACAGAACATAACAAAAGAAATCGATTTGCCACATATTAACAACATGATCACCCATAACAGAGAAACTCAACTAATCATGGTCGGCTTCTCCATGACTATATTATACCACAAAACCGAAGAAAAAAGTTTCCCCTTGCCGTAATAAAAAACTACCACTTTAAACTATACAAATTACGTTATCTGACTTAACCATAGCAAACAAACTTACAAACTCAACTAAAATAACATTTATAATTTCATGCCTGAGTGAGATAATTTCAAACCCGAGTGATAATTATCCCTTTTTGAAGATGCATTTCTGAGATGGATGAATTCAAGCGCTTGTATTGGAAAACTCAAATGATCACTATCTAATGGACTGAGCTTCAGTGAATTTATTGATAAATAAACTATATTTGTAGTACACAATTTTATATTTCACTTTGGGCCTGCAAGTGTGAACCTTCCAATGGAGTTCTTTTCCACCGTCTAACTGGCCCTTAAACAATCTCATATTCTCATCTTTTGCTTTACCTGTGTATCAAAACCCATAAAGGAAAAAAATAAAATAAAAAAATAAAGAAAAAAATAATATTCTTCACCAAAAGTGATTCCAAAGGTTTTATTTCATCGCCTCATTGTTCTTTGCGAGGATATTT
>JAJJMB010008334.1:7837423-7897598 GCA_023531105.1 Papaver atlanticum
TTTTATTTCATCGCCTCATTGTTCTTTGCGAGGATATTTCAACTGTAGAAACTCTAAATCGTAAAGAAAAATGCAGTAAGAGGGTTCAAATAATAAAAACCCATAAAGGAAAAAAAATAATAAAAATATAAAGAAAAAAAATAATATTCTTCACCAAAAGTGATCCAAAGGTTTTATTTCATCGCCTCATTGTTCTTTGCGAGGATATTTCAACTGTAAACCAAAAATCAACAAAATATACCAAGAATACCAAAAAGCATGATTATTTCTGCAAATAAAAAATCAAATACCAAAGATACCAAAAAAGCATGATCTCACCATCATTTGTTTTTCCTCGGCTGATCTCACCATCATATACCTTGCCTGATTTTCTCCCACTGTCGCAACCATTCATTACACTTTCGGGGCACTGATACATGCACAAAAATGAATAAAACAGATTAGATAACAAAGCTTCAGAAAAAGAAAAAAAAGAACATTAAAACCCTAGCAAAGAGAATAGGAACATGCAAATGATGGTTTGCTGGGGGTGTTTTATATAGAGATTGACCAAACCTAAAAATTTCCAAAAATATAAAAATAAATTTTTTGGAATTAAAACAATAAAATTTACATAACTTTTATATTTTGGATAACTATTATATTCTTGGAAAGCCAAATTTTCTTGTAGAAATAATTTCGTCCAAAAAATATGGAACATCTTTTATGCAGCTAAGAAAAGAAATTATTTTATCTTGTTTCTATTAATATTATTAAGAAAATTTGCAGTGATCCAAAAATGAAGTTTCATTTTCTTTTTTTCCAGTAACATTTTATTGTTTTCTCACTGATATAAAGAAACACTTTTCCATAAATAAAAAGATTTTAATTTGAAAATAATACTAATCGATATCTAAAAATATCTGAGATTTTTATATTTTTGGCAAGCTGTTTTTTATTTTTCTATTGTATAATTTGTATTACTTTTGGAAAGTTCAGGCTACAAAAATCTTGGTTTACCTAATTTTTATTTTTATTTCTATTAATGGAATTTACTCGGTAAATAATAATATATTTTTTTCACCCTTACACAATATTTTTTTAGCATATTTACCTACAAGATAAATAAATAAATATTATTTTTGGAAAATTGTATTTATTGTTATTTTTCAAAAAAAAAAATATTGAGTATCTTCTACGTATTTAAAAAAGGAAACTATTTTCATTAATTTTTTATTTTTTATGAAATAAACAATATTAAGAAAAATAATGTTGAAACCAATACTCATTTTTGTCGATTATACTTTTTTATCAAGGTTTTTTGGTTCCTCAGTTTTAGTTTTGTTAAACCATGTTACACTACTTCCATGTTTTTTATTGACGTTTTTATATTTTGATCTATTGGACAGGATTAATGATCGATTTTTTGCGGAACGGGTAGCACGTTTTGATCTGGTAAGCACTCACAACTCTATGTATATTGATTTATAAACTTTGATCAAAGTATTTTTACTTCTCTCGAATTGTAAATGTAATCGCAATTAGAATTAGTGTTAATATTAATTAGTAGCCTGGAATTGTAATTAGGATTAGTTTCATTATCAAAAACTGTAATTGGATATTGGACATTTTTTTTTAATAATTTTGTGATGAAATCGTGATCAACGATTTTTTTTTTTGCATTTTAATTTTGTTTGTAATCTTTTTTTATTTATTTTGTTTGTGAATTTAATTATTATGATTAAATGTGACCGATTTTTTAAATATTTTTGGCAATGTATTAGATTTTATTATATTTAGTTATTTTAGGTAATTTGTTTGCTTGTTGTGATTGGCCGAAAATATATTGTGAACCAAAAATATTATAAAACTACCACAAAAAGATATTATGGTGGGGCCAGAATCAACCAGAAGCTCCTATTAATGAGAACGCTCGAAAAAACTCTGTTTTTATATAGAGAATTGTGTGACGCATTGATACTCAAAGAGACAATAATGGTTAGGGAAATTCTTTCAGATGTTCTCCTCAAATAATTATCAATCTCCTAGATTGATTAACCACTAGTATATATCAATTTTAATCAATCCCGAACGCAACAATTCTACAGATGAATTCCTAGGCATCTGATGATACTGTACTCAGTGGCTCAATGGAAACAACACTTGTGCAATGATGAATGCAAGTGCAAATGCCGCAAAGTATATGTCCACAACATAAAAATAAAAAAAGTGTCAATGTTTGTGGCATCAGTGTCATCGCTTTTCCAGCGCTGGCTCACTTCATTGCTGGTGCAATAAACACCACCATCACCAACATCTTCTCAGCGCTAGTACTGGGTTTTCTATTGCTAGTACATACTCCACCAGGACCAACATCATCATCCCAGCATTGGAAATCCAGAGCTGGGGCCTTCCATTGCTACTGCATATATAACTCCAGTATTCCCATCATCCCAGCGTTTGAGATCTTTTATCGTTGGTCCATATTGCACCGACATTACTATCTTCCTATCGCTTGTTCTTCTCTTATCCGTGGTGCATACTGCACCAGCATATATGTCCCATCGATGGCAAGCCAGCGCTGGCGTCCCATAGTTAGCGCTCATGTGTCAACGCCCTTACCTCTCATCCCTAGTGCATACTGTACCAGCCGTTTCATACCAACATTAGCATGCCAGTGCTGGTGCTTTTCTTCGTTGACTGGTGCATATTTACCAGCATAGCCTTCTATCGATGACTCATGAGTGATCTCAACTTCCCAGCACTTGAGCATAGCACTGGCATCCCCTTTTGATGTCTTCTTTGCTCGATGCATCATGCGCATCTCTTATACTTGACCATAAACTATTGATATTTGAATTTGACACCCTAGGATGGGAAAATTCAATAATTAAGTATTTCGAATTAATATATTAATACTTGACTCATTACTTAATAGACTTGACACTCTCAGTCTAAACAATTAGTTGTCGTATTGAGTCTGAGTTCAACTAACTACTTGACCGAGTATAGTTTCATACGACTATTTCAAATCAACAGTAGTAGCATACTGACGTCTACTTGTTGATTTCTACGAGACATCAATTATATCACGGGGATATTTTTTGGGGTTTTGGAATGACGGTCTATGGTAAATTTGGTGTACCAGCGCACTCATGACGGAAATAATCTAAATCATGATAAACATTGAGATAAAAAAGGAATAAGAGAATTGGTAGATAACAATGATCTTAACAATGCATAAAGGATTTTTTCTATGTTTTCCACATTTTCTTGATTCTTTTATTTTCAACATGTTTTCCAATTATTATGGGAGACCACTGTGCTACTACTTCTCTAAATATGCAACTCGACCTATTCAAAAAACATCTTTAAAATAACAAGTTATCTCAGAAAAACATCAGAGATTTCGAGTATTCTCTCAAATCTACATAAAGAATCTGTAATATGTTAGTTGTACAACAAAGTCTAATAACTTGAACTTCATCAGTTTGACAACACCACCTACAATTATACCACCACCGTGATCTCTCATTCTTTCTCCGCGCCCTTCCCTACGATCAACCTTATCTCCTAATTTTTTGCCTGAAGCAACAATCGAACAATTATTTTTTGGTTTAGATGAGTTTTTATCTCTCGAACTCAATTTATGCTTCACTGCCATTTTATTTGTTTTACACACCTAAAACAATAAGAAAACTAACATAATAGCTGATAGGTTTTGTCAGCAAACTTAGATATTATAAGTGACTTACCAGAAGTAAGTAAGAAAAACTCATAGAACCTTCAAACCCAGCTGCATGACAAGAGTTAACGCAGAGAACTCGTAAAAAAAAAAAAAAACACGTTATAATTATAAAGAAACTGTTCCATGATCCCAGTACAATGTCTAGACTAGTCCCTTTTAATTTATTTGCATTCCTCTTCCAAAGGTAAGTTTGGAATTTAATAATCTCTTGATGCTTGCATTTCCAAATTCAAAAATTATTTTATTCATTCCAAATCGACCAAGAAAAGAAGGCGGGAATGAGCGTCCAAAGCAACTCCCCAATCGGATGAGGTAAATTAGGTCTCCACCTCTTGATGATGGGATCTATACAATTAGGCAATGTACTTATGAAGCGCACAACGTCCTTAATATATTTCCAAACTTTAGACGAGAAGATGCAAGGGAACATAAGATATTCCACAGTTTCGCCATCTTTGCGACAAAGCAAACATCGCTTCACAAAGTATGCCTTTCCTATAAAGGATGTCCATCGTAGTAAGTTTTTAATGGTAATAATCCAAAGAAAGATACACTTTTATGTGGCCAAGACCTAAACCAAATACCGAGGTAAAGGTTTGGAGAAGCTTGTTCAGACATGGTCAAACTTCATTAAATGGAACATTGATATTTCCGGTGTCTTCTTGGTTAAGTCGTGTTATGCAAGTTAGAAATAGTTGATAGCTTGGTTGACATACATCCCGATAAGGTGTATATAGAGGTGGATTTTGAACTTTATGTGAAGGTTTGAAGAAAGTTGTGCTGAAAAATTGTCATGAGTATGTCTTAGTGTATCTATTTTTATTTTACTGATACCATTTGAAAATTTAGTTTCTAAATAATACCGGAAACATCTTAATATGTCAAGAATTATTATAAAATAGTTAACAGCTATGGCCTGAAACTTGTGGATATACTTGATGACTATTAATCACTGAAATGATTTGGAAAACAATACATGTTTTTCCTCAACATTAAAAGACAACCAATTCACAGAAATAAACAATCGTGTATATGGAACTAACTCCTTCTTCAAACAATGTAAAATATTGATACTAACCACACCTAATAGGTAATATTGTGGTGTATCGCCCTAGCCATAGCATAAAAGCTCGAAAGTAAGTAGGTATAAATGAAGGAGCGTATCCTATATACCACAGATAGGAATTCTTATTTCCCAAGCATTTAAATGGAAATTCTTATTTCCCAAACATTCACAAAGACAAACAAAGCATTACAATTCCTTTCCAAGAAATGGAAAGATTAAAAGAATCAACGGTACTTTTGGAATTTAAAATAAAACAATGCATGGAATACATAATCAGATAATGCATGAATCTGTTAAACATAAACTCTTGTAAAATAAAACAATAATAATCACAAAAGAGTTAAATGTAAATTCCCACCTCTTTTGATGACAAGCCACGCCTACCTCGAAATCCACGATCCACTGGTTCATCCTTTGAATCGATTGTTATTAATAAGTAACTGTTAATCACACGAGAACTCTAAGAATCTAGCCAGAATGGCTCACACAAGAATCATACAAGTCTATCTAATGGTTCTAAGCCCAAGTCCACTAAACCAGCCCGTTAAACTAAGGTCCAGTTTATCTGAGTCACTAACAGTCTCTAACGGTGAAAGTTTACAGTGACAGTAAGTTTAATATAAATAAAAAGTTGGGGTTGTACAAAAATACTAATCTGAGAAACAAAATTAACATGACCAACGATCTTGGAGAAAGATATAAGTACAGGTTGAAAGGAAAAGGCTTCAATGGACTCATATTCTATAAGTTCTTTATATCCTCAACTGCTGTTGTGCTGGCCAGGAACGAGAAAATCCTACAAAGTAACCCAATACTGCTATGGTGGGGTTACCTGTCGAGGCCGAAAACAAAAGGCAAGCTAGGTCGCCTTTAAAGGAAGTCACCAGTCACATGTGTCTTACCTTCATAGTACCTCTTCTCACTCGCTGCTTTCTTCTCATTTCGTATCTGCACAAGGAAAATGCAACTTGAAGTACTAAACCACAATAAATAAATACATTAGAACCGCGATGAAATATTCCAGTGGTTTTCACACAAACAAATTATGAGTTTTTGCTCAGTAATTTATTAAGTATGTCATGTAAAAGCAAACAAATCAAAAATGAACGGAAGAAGAAAAACTTAAACTAAAAATCAGTTTTTGACTTTCATATTTTTCCAAGTACTGCAGATACATAATATAACGCTGACAGTCAAAGATCAAGTAACAGTCAACGTCAGTCAAAAGGTCAATAGAGTCAAGGTCAGGTCAACGGTTCAAGTCAAAGTCAAAGGGTTAACTCGATCCACTGAATCAAACAGGAAATCGGTGATTCAACAGATCCAACTCAGTCAGATACACTGAGTCAGCTAAACAAAAAGAGTCAGCTAAACTGACGGGAATGACTAACAGGCAAACACTCTATTTCATCTTCACTTCAGCTAGAATTCTTACATATTCAACATCATACAATCAAACTAAACAACTTCATAACTACAATTATAACTTCAAGTTCTACTTACCTGCAAAAGCAGTAGTAGCAAGCTTTCATAGCATTTACAATCTACAACTCTGTAATCACCACCAATTCAACTACAGCCACCTGCAGGTCTAACTCACAACTCAACCTCAACTCAGCTTGTAACCCAAGCTCTATGTACTTCAATATCAACATCATTAACATCTCATGTAGTTCATAATTGGCATTCATTAACTCATTTCCAAAATAAACAACAACTCCTACATCTCATACATCTCAACTTCAACTGCCATTCAAAACACAACAACACCATCACCAGTTGCAATACAATACCTCCACATCACATTCTTCCTTCCCTTGACTCAATTGAGCAACCATCTCAAATACAGACCCCAATCTCTTGAATTAGTCATCTACTAGCTTTGGGGCGCTGCATCAACTTTCTGTTTGGTCCTTTTTTATTTTTTTTATTAACCGTTGGTCCAAAAATTATTGTTTGGTCCTAGGGTGGACATTACTCACTAAATTCAATTCCTATAATACCCCTTTGATTCCATATATATAATGATTTATTAGCGGAGAAGAAATCATTTTCAGGTCTAGTTTCTCTCCCATCTCGGGTTTTTTTCTCTACTGTTGTAATTTACAGATGACGAAGACGATGAAGATTTATTTTTTCTATTACGAAAATAACGAAGATCGATTTGATCATTTATAGAGATTTACGAAGATTAATTTGATTACAGAGTTTACGAAGATCAATTCGAAGATTGATTTGATTACAGAGATTTACGAAGATTGATTTGATTACAGATATTACGAAGATTGATTCAAAGGTTATGAACATTGATTTACAGAGACTGATTTGATTTTATGGTGAGTTTCATTAAACTCTGTAAATCATCTTTTTGTTCTTCGATTTTTTGTTTAGGACGACTTCAATTCGAAGATTTTTATGTATTTGAAAGAATGAACTCTGTTGTTTGTTCATAATAATGAACTTTAATTAGGTGTTCATTTGAAAGAATGGACTCTTTTTTTTTTTTTTTTTCATAATAATGAACTTTGATTAGGTGTGCATTTGAAATATCTGTTTTATGTTCATAATAATGAACTTTGATTAGGTGTTCATTTGAAAGAATGAACTCTGTCTTCAGATTTGATTTAGTTTTGATTTTGATTAGGTGTTTATTTGAAAGAATGAACTCTGTTTTTTGTTCATAAAAATGAAATTTTTGTTGCATGTTCATTTGTAAGAATGAACTCTACTGCAGATTTGTTGATATCTTAGTTCATTTCTTTATGTGAACCTTCATTTCTTCTTTTTAATGGAAAAAAAAAAATTCAATTTCATTTTCTGCAGTTATGTACTATAAAGTTAAGATTTCATTGAGTACAATGAAATTCGTTGGATTTAATGAAGTTCGAAGTTTTCATCAAACAGAATAAACTCCTACAAGAAAGTAGGTAAGAAGTTCAGAGATCATGAATTCAAATATTGCGGGAATGAAACAGTCACAGAAATTAACACGTAGGGGTATTTTGGTTCATTTAATATTTTCAAATAACTAAACAAAACACGCATTTTGTCCGTGGAGCAAACTGATATGGCCCCGACTATAAATGGACCAAACTATAATTTCCCCTCCTCCAAATTGATTACATCCGTTCGGTGCCTATGTTGCTAATGGGTTCAATTTTTGATACAGAACCGGACCCGAATACAATCCCCTCTGGCCCGTTGACAATACCCAAATTCAAGAAACGACACGTTAGAAAGAAGAAAAACTGGTGGTATGCATGTCCGCTGGATGATGGACTGGGAAGAACGGAAAGGAAATTAATCCATGTGGGAATTAAGTGTGTGGCCCTCTCCTCATTCTTTCTTACTCTTATGGCCTTGGTCATAAAACCTATTTAAAAATTCTTTAACCTATTTTATTGAAATGACCCTTAAAAAAGAAGGAGGGTCATATGAATAAAGATGTTAAATGATGTTAAAATTTGACATAAACTCTATTCTTTAAGGGTATATTTGTCAAACCAACTTCAATATAACATATCTCACAAACCATACGTAGGAATTTGACAAATTTTATATATTTAGAAAGGTTTTTGAAAGACCAATCCAACGAGCGTAAATATAAATATCAAATTATTCGTATTTTTAGAAAATTTTATTCCTTAAAATGATTTTTATTTTATTTTCTTATTTGTGTGTAGATATTATCCACAATTTTTTTTTAAAGTACAACTATTATTCAAAGTATTTTTTTTAGTGTGCAGATATTATCCACGACTTTTTTTGGTGTGGAGCTATTATCCACAGTTTTTTATAGTGTGCAGCTATTATCCACAATGTTAATTAACCTTTCATAATGGTTTATACTACATTAAAAAAGTTTATAAAACAGTTTTTTAAAGATGAACAAACACATTGATATGAAGTTGTGTAGAAAATATCCACGACTAGAATCCGTGCAGGAAATATGCACAACTAGAATGTGTGCAGGAAATATTCACAATTGTTTCAAGGCCAAGAGAATAATTTGCATAATTATTTTTATGACCCCAGGGCGAAAAGAGTAAGACCCATATTTTCTAGGGTCATAAGAATAATTAACCTTTAATCCATTATCCAAATCAAATTTTCGAAGCGTACGCATGTCGTATTCTTTTGTATGGTATAGGCCGAACACGTGTCACACAAAACAGATAATGAGTTGTACAAAAATCATCTCGTCAGTGTCGTCTTTGTCACGTGGGTTTACCTGAAGAGGCCGGCACCGCCCTTATTTGGAAAAGATTGATGAGGGACTTGTTTTTGATTTGATATCTTATTTAGTTTGTTTTAGTGGTCGTTTGATTGGTTGTTCCACTACTTCCATTAATACTCCCTTCATTACCTCATCGGAAACTTTAATCATCTTTTTAACTGATTTCATGATGACGTGACACTCCTGCTTTTTCGTAGTGACCATAATGCCCTTCGTAGTTAACTTTCTTACTGCCAAACGGGCTGGTTAAATATAATATACTGGAACAACCAAACTACGTACCTACTACTCACACTACACATTAAACTATCGTTTTGAGGCGAATAATATATACTGATGAGAAAAATACAGCACAATATGCACCGAGTTGCAAGGAGCTCATTACATGTCTACCTTATATGCAACAAAAAGAATCATATACTTTTCCAGCTCTTTCAGAAAAGTAACCAAAGTACGTTGATAGCTCCGAATCAGAATTATTACAAGGGCTACTTGTTAAATAAACAACCAAGATTAAGAATTCTAGCATTTTAACCAGCATTCCTGCTTCATTAAGCCAGTAACAAAGTAACAATGGACTAATTAAAACGGCCTTGTGTGTTTTGTTATATAATCTAGTTAGCAAGAATGCAGATTATTCTCTGTTAGAATCAGGGCGGAGCCCAACATTCCTGTTCCAGTAAGCCAGTAACAAAGTAACAATGGACTAATTAAAACGGCCTTGTGTGTTTTGTTATATAACCTAATTAGCAAGAATGCAGATTATTCTCTGTTAGAATCAGGGCGGAGCCCAGATTTGTCGGTTGGGGTGCAAAAATTTATTTTAGGGTATATTTTTTTTTTGTAGGGGTGCAAAATAGCAAAATTGGGCTTGCAAATAGTCTTATATCATTGTTTGGGATTAAAATAGGCTTTGGAGCCGGCTAGGCAGAGGGTGCAAGTGCACACCCTTGCACTAGGCTGGCTCCACCCCTGGCGGCACCATGGTGCACATTCCGGCTTCCTTGGTTGGTCTCAAAAATCTCAAAAACCACCTTTATTTCTGCTTTACTTTTATAATAGTTTTTTTATTTTCCTTTTTATTTCTTTTCTCTTTCCTAGAATTAGGTTAAAAATGAAAAATAATAAAGACTATTAGGGAGCATTCCTTCACACTTTAATTCTTACATTATCTCACACTTTAGGCGCCTATTTGTGAATAAAAATCAGATTGTATCGTATTTGAAGCTAATATTTTGGGAATATGATCTTTTTACAGAGCCCTACATACCTTCCGAAAATGAGCGCATTCCAAAACATATAACACCACCATCTACAATCTTAATTTCAATGGTTAAAAGTCTGTTGATTTCAATGGCTCATTTTCAAAGTAGTCGATGGTTGTATTCTATGTCTTGGAATACGCTCATTTTTTTGTAGGAGCATAGAGCTATTTTCGAGGAATATATCCCCGAAATATTAGTTTCAAATACATCATTGTTTTGTTTTTATTCATAAAAATGACGCCTAAAGTGTGAGATAGTGTGAAAATAAAAGTGTGAGGGGATCCTCCCTCATAGATATTCTTCACAACACCTCTTTCTTCTTCCTAAGTTCTTCCATTTTTTCGCATTAAGATACCTTCACCTTGCAGAATTTGATATTTCACTTTCATTGATCAAGCAAATCAAACTCATTTGATAACCCATACTACATTATTTAGCATCAAACCAAAAAGAAGGGAGAATGTTTTCTAATAAAATAAAACAGGTGCATATATAAACTTCTGAAATCAGCTGAAAATAAACTCTTGTAATAGAGAATGTAAATTGTAATTCAAGCTTATATCCCCTTAGTACTCGATGATCCAACAAGACTTTCAAGTCCGAGTATGATCGTGGTACAATAATTTATTCTTCAAATCGAATCAATAAAAATTAAAGGAAAAAAAAACAACAACTTGGGACCCTGATCATAACCCAAACAAATAAGTGACGTTTTTAGTGGATTCGTTGAGATCTTGATAGATGAAGGTTCTGAAATTTCATAAGGAAATTTATTTGATTTTGAACATGTTAACTCCTGAATTTTTCATCTGAGATAAATTGAATCAAACCCAAATCCAAAAACTTCAAAATAAAATGAAACCCTAAGATCCGGAACAGTTATAGGTTTGTTAATGGTACAAAAGAAGCTAATAAATATTACTCCACAAAACAATCAGATCGTAAATTACCTTTGTTATCAGATTTCGATCGGGTTTTGCGAGCTAAATTAGTATATGTATTTGAGTTTTATAGATGGAGTTTGAGTTGTTGTGGCGAAGAAGCATTTAGGAATAAATGGTGAGTTTGATTTAATCTGATATTTTTTTCTTTTAAAGAAGACGATGAAATTTGATGGACAGTGATGCAATGGTGTGTATTTTAGTTTCCAACAAATATTATATATATATGTATATAGTTTTTGTGAGTTTTTCGGCCAATGAAAAATGCTGGAATTTGCACCCGGTTAATATATAGGTGCACAAATTTGGACTCCACTTTTACCTAATCCAAAGTCTTTTCCAGTAGCAAGTATCGGGTCGACTAGAGAATATCTCATAAAAATATAACATAATTTTTACGCCGGCCTGTCAGAGCCTTACACAACTTGCACTACGGCAAACAACTTGCCGGCTTGTCATAGTTTTTCCACTTTTACCTATCATATAAAAAGTTGGTAGGATGTATTGTACAGGGGCAATAATGTCAATTCCACTTCTATCCTTTTCACCAATAATTGTGCGTCTCACAAAGAACCCGTTTTATAGGGTAAAACATCGCCAGGTTGGTACACGTAAAGAGATGCATGCAGCTGCACACTGTAGGAGTGATGTTTATGGGGAGAGATTATCCATATTGACACGCGGCAAGTTTATATCTAGAATGTAGGTCCCAACTGCCACCCACTTCAATTGGCACACCGCACACACACCACCAAAAATGTCCTTTATGCTCCTCCCTCCTTTTTCCTTTCTTTTGTTCTTCTGTTCGTTTTATTAGTTTGATTTCATGTCAGACAGCTAACAATCACTTTTGATTTTCGTTGAAACACGTCTCCTTAACTTAAATTACTCTTTTGTCCCCGTACAATTTATTTTGTTTTTTTCGATTTTTCTTTGTTAAGACTTTGATTGTGCATGGGAGTAGAAGACTTGAAGTTGAAGCTCTAAACGGGAAGCATGTACAAGCATTTTCATGACTAGTTGGTTGGGTCAAAGTAGTGTCAATGTTTAATCTGCATGAATGAGTCAATTAGTAGTCAAATCATAAAATAAACAATGGAGTCAGTAGCTAGTCATGCATGTTAATCTCATGCATCACACGGTCTTTGTAAGTAATTTAGAATTAAGATACTACTAAATATTGAGTAAGAGGCTTCAATGTTGACTAGTTAGAAAGAGCGTCCACAATGGATGTCATTCATATATCTGAAAGCACAGTGGAAATGAGTAGATTTGGCAAATGCTAAAAGGTCCGCGAGTTATAACCCCAAAGGTGTCACTATCCATCCAAAAAAACCATCAAAACAAAAGTAACACAAAACCCCAAAAAAAAATTGATGAAACCAATTTTGAAATTTGGGGTTTTTGTATCAAGTTTTAAAATTTTGGGGGTTTTGTATCAAGTTTGTTTAAGATGGAGTTTTAATGGATTCCAACATTTTAATGGGGTTTTTGTACCACAAGTTTGGTTACTTTGGATTTTTATGACTAGTTTTGAATGCTAAATCTGCCAAATTTGATCCGACGTACTTTTGAAGTGAACCGCTAAATTATTTTATGAACATTTTTTGTTTAGGAAATAAAATAAACATAAGGTAAAATGGCATCTACTTATGCTTAAATAGTTCCCAAGGATTCGGAATTCACCAATAAATTCTTGCTAAAACCAATTATAGTTTAGCTTTTTCTATTTTTGTGTTTTGCGTCTACTATTATGGATGCTCTAAGCTAGCCATGCATAGTATTTATCTTCGAATCCCCAATATATATCAGGCCAACTTTTCGAACAACTTTTCAAACAACAACCTACATAATAGCACGGTAGTACTCAACTAATTTGAAGTTTTATCCAAAATATCCTAATTTTTAGTTTGCTAAAATCCATGAAGCGTGAATCATCAGTCTAGGCACGAGTTAAAAGCCTACCGAGCTATGCAGCTATTCGAGCTGCTGTGAAAAGTAGGATTTACCGAAAATGCTTGGGAGACCCTGGTTCTTTACACCAAATTTTGACACCGCTTACATGTTAAAACTTTATTGGATCATTTTTAAAAACAGGCCCCCCTGTTTTTTCTAGCGGGTAGGTTGGAGAAGAATCAATGGCAGATCCGATTGTCACATAGTGGTGTAAGAAAGTGGGGGCAAAATCCAGGGTCTCTGTAACACTTTCCAGGATTTACACATACTCCGTTGCGTGCCAAACTTTGATCAACCACATAAGTACTATTTTTGAGCCACATCTTAGAATTAGAAGGTATTACACAAACACTTCCTGATCTCCTTGAAGGTTTTTCAAAACATTACTAACTCTAGGAAATGTTACAAACACCTCTTAGACTGTTAATTAATCGTGCTCAAAAGAAGATAACAATATGCTACTGTTTTTGTTTAGGGAGACGGGTGCTTTTTAGGCTAGTCGACCTTTCCAATGGTTCATCGACGTACAAGAATTTCTAATTAAAGAGATAATGGCTACAAAGTTATAAATAGAAAATGCTTGGGGTAGTTTGGTAAGAATAGATAGTACTTATTTTCCCTATTAATAAGGGTTCCTCCTCGCATTAATTCTTTCACTCACCAGTCATTAGTTGCATCTTTCTCTATCCTTGCATCATCTTCTTCGCCACGCTACTTGCACTACTACTACTACTGTTTACTAGTCTTCCCTTCTCCTCCATCACCAGATTTAGGTACTCTCTCTCCCTCTCGATTGTCACTAACCATGCATGTGGATGAAAAATGCTGAAAACATAAATACAAAACCTAGCTATATTATCTATATTTTCAAATTGGGTTATGATGAAGAAAAAAGAAGATGCATGATAAAAGATCAATTGGAACGTGGTTCATTTTTTCTCGTATGTCCTGTAATAATTTTATTTTTGGTTTCTTCTTTCCTTCAAGAATTGTGTATCAAATCAAATGTTTTGCTTTCTCTTCATTTTCTTGGAGAAACTATTGATTCTAATTAAATTTCATGTTTTCATTTATACTATAGACTCTAGAGATATATCTACATGTACGTTCAAATCAATTGAGTCCTCATTTTGGAGTATTCTCATAGTACATTGATCATTTGATCATGTTATTCCTTAATTTCAAACTAGGGGAGCTAGAGTAGCTATAGTTGGACAATAATTAAGTAATTAATGGTGGTATAATTATTTAGTGCCATGCATATTATCTCTGTTATTGTTTTTCCCCAGGTTATATATGTTTCATTATGGTCTGCTTAATAAGTGTGGGTATAAATGAAACATCAAAGTACACGACTCCATTTCCATATCTACCTACCAGCACACCTAAGAAGTTTTCTGTCTCCACTGAAAAACAATTTATTATTCACAGTTTTAAGAATTCATACACATGTTTAAAGCTGTATCAGAAGTTTGATTATTGATTTAAATTTTTATGATTCTTATGGAAAGGAAGATCATGGATACGACATCGACTTATCAGAATTTAGGTTTGGGAAGGACAAGATCTGAACAATTGGAAACATCAATCATAAGAACGCCAAGTCAAGCCAGTTTGAGTGAAGCCAGTGATGGTGGCTCAACTACTCTAGCTAGGAAGACGAGCTTGGGGAAATTACGGTCAGTGGGAGCTTCACCAGGGCGTAGTAGGACTCACATAAGGAAGACACGTAGCGCTCAGCTGAATTTGGCTGAGTTAAGTGGTGGTGCTGGTGCGGCTCTTAGCCGAGCTTCTAGCGGCAGCTTGGGATTTTCCTTCTCTTTCACTGGCTTCACTGTACCTCCTGAAGACATCGCCGATTCACAAGCTTTTAGCGACGAGGATATACGTAAGTCAGTTAATACAGTTATTCACATTTAGAAACTTTTATTTTTAGTAAATTCACGTTTAGAAACTTTTATTTTTAGGAAATTTATATTTACCTTACTTATTCTTACACCTAATTTACCCTCAAGTATGAGACCAGATGATTGGAATACTGGTTGGCCAGTTGAGTAGCTCCTTGGGTTACTCGAACTTCTCAACTTTGGTAAGATAATAAAATAAATGAAGTAAGCTTTTGGTATAGAAATTGTTTGGACGATGGCTCATCTACAGTAACAGGAATCCAAATTATGTATGTCATTTAGAAAAAAAGAAATGTTAATTCGCATCCTTTTTCCAATTTCGAACGAATGCATATACCTAAGAACATGTATTAGGAATTGAATCCAATCAACAAAGTAAATTCTCCAAAAGCATCATCATAAAATAGAGTTTACTTGTGAAAAGTCGCATGATAGCGCCATTATGAGGTAGACTAGGCGTAAACTAAGAATGTTATTGTGGGTAAAATTAGATGGTAGTGTTGATTATGGAAGTGAAATTCACAACTACGTGGTTACCAAATTTTTCCAAGAGTTACTATTTCTTGATGACCAACAGGAATTACCGTCGATTTTTTGGCGGCAAAATTGATTTTGAGGTATTCAAGGTGAGAGAAAGAATAATAAATGTACAACCGTATGCAGGAGATAGATAGTCATACAGAGAAGTTAACGCCAAAGTCTTGACGGTATTGAAGGGTACCACGGCACCCAAATTCTTGTCATCAGAGATGATGGACAAATACTAGAAATTTGAAACTAGGGCAGTTGGGTTGGGACCGGACCACGACTACCGGTCATTCTGTTCTGTCAATGATGTATGACAGAAAGTAGAAAATTGGGCTAATGTAATGTAGTACCTTACCTTACTGTCCCATTTGGACCAGCATAACTGTAAGTCAGTATTTGGGACACCTCTTTGATAGGTCGAAGTCCCATTATCTGGACCACATGATCGAATCATATCCGTCTGATCAGCCATAATGTGAATGGATTTTATTTTGATTTGTACAATTATAGGGCTGTAGTTTTCGAGTTAGATGTTGACTTAAGATGGCCGGGAAATAGTATCTATTTTGTTCTTGTATACCATAGTTTGGTTCCACCAGAAAGATTTTTTCGTGTACCTGATTTGGGTTGAAAGATGTCGATCAAGGTTAATGTTTTTGACTTTATATGGTACTAGAATCAAAATATTTGCTACTTAAATGAGTCATATGATTCCATCTGCTTTTAGGTATTCATACGAAAACTGATAGTAACTCAAACCAGTTTAAATTTGGTTACCACTTCAATCATTGTTTCCTGGGCTCTTTTATATCCGGTTGCTGAAGAGTTCAAGTTAAAAGAAACATGAAGCCTGACTCTTCATCGTTTCTTATCATGATGACGCATAAAGGTGAAATAGTGGAATGTAGTGTTCCTGATTGTTTCAGAGCCTTCGTCGATTCAGTTAGTTGAAAAAACTTCAGACATTGTCTGAAATTCTTATGCATATATATACCTGGAACCAGTATTCATGATTCTGTTTTTGGTACTTGCAGCAGAAGATATTGAAGCTGGTGTGACCAAGAAGGTTCACATGGAACCCACCTTGCCGATACATTTGAAGGTAAAACTAAGAACCAAATTTAAGTTGTGAATTATATTCCACTGCTTTAATTTTCTAAAATTATGGGGGTACAGGAATCAGATTTTTCTAAAATTTCAGTATCCGAAAAGAACAAATCATATCATTATTACCCGTTTAAAATTGGCACTGGAGAATTGGCAAGCCATTAACCGGCTCATAGGCGACTATCTGACAATGTTACTTCTTTCCCCCTAAAATGAATAACAGTTCACAGATATTACATACAAAGTGATTATCAAAAAAGTGAGAACAACAGTTGAGAAGGATATACTAAATGGGATTACGGGTTCTGCAAGTCCAGGTGAAGTTTTGGCTCTTATGGGACCTTCAGGGAGTGGAAAGACGACACTTCTTAATCTGCTCGGTGGGAGATTGAGAGACCCGTTAACTACAGGAGGTTCAATTTCCTACAATGATCAGCCGTATTCCAAGTCTCTCAAGCGCAGGTACCTGCCTTGTATACATGCTAGCACGTAGCTTAAAACCTGTATGAAACAGAAAACCATTAATGGCTAGCATTGCTGCTAGTTTAGCAGGTTTTAAAGTCTCGCAACAGCATCTGTACTTAGAGGACAACAACCTGTATCAGTCATTCGAATTAGGCATGTTATAACATCAAGGACTTCGAATATTAAAACTACCAATATGACCTATATCTCATGTCAAATACTAATAAAACTCTGTAAAAAATGGACCAATATTACTCTGTAAAGCTGATTAGAGTCTAACTTGAAGCACATAACAGGATAGGATACGTGACTCAAGATGACGTGCTGTTTCCTCACCTTACAGTGAGAGAAACATTAACATATGCAGCTCTTCTACGATTGCCTAAGACACTGTCGAAACAGGAAAAAAGGGAACGAGCCATGGACGTTATTTCTGAACTCGGGCTTGAGAGGTAATTTTCTTGTACTTGATATTACAAATAGATGACATAACCTAAGTCGATCACCCAAAATACCAACAAGCAACAGAGGAAAATAACCGTGTGTAGGTGCCAAGACACCATGATAGGAGGCTCCTTTGTCAGAGGAGTTTCAGGTGGAGAGAGGAAGAGAGTGTGTATTGGAAACGAGATTATAATCAACCCTTCCCTTTTGCTCCTTGATGAGCCAACCTCTGGCCTGGATTCAACAACAGCCCTAAGGATTGTACAGATGTTACATGACATAGCTGAGGTACGTTTAGTTAGTCACACCTTCAAGCATATTCAATTCAAGAAAGATGTTGAAATCAAGTTTTAAGTTTGAACTTCATATGACCTTTAACTATTTTTCAGTTATAGCATTAACAATTGTTTTGAATCTTATGACAGGCTGGGAAGACAGTGGTTACCACAATTCATCAACCATCTAGCAGACTATTTCACAAATTTGATAAACTGATCCTACTTGGAAAGGGGAGCTTACTATATTATGGGAAGGCATCAGAAGCAATGGACTATTTCTCATCCATAGGGTGTTCACCTCTTATAGCGATGAATCCAGCAGAATTTTTGCTAGACCTTGCAAATGGGAACGTAAACGATGTTTCTGTACCATCAGAATTAGAAGATAAAGTTGAGATGGGTAACTTGGAAACGCAAACTAGGAAGGGGAAGCCTTCTCCAGCAATTGTACATGAGGTAAACGTTTGATGGTATCGAATTACTAAATAAGATGTGTTAGGAGAATTAAACCCTGCATCTGGAATGTTTCTAGTGATCAGGAAAGAACTTAAAGGACATCGAAAAAAACAGGTCTAATACAATGCCTAATTCCTGTTTCATACTTCCTCTTACAACGAATCAATTCGAGGTGTGAAAGACGAGACATTTATGTTATAGGAATGCCATTATGAAAAACAACCTTCTGCTGGTTTAATGTATGTTCTTATACATGCTGAACTATACAAAGTAGTTCTTGTAGTGAGCAATAAAGAGCAAGTTCTAACTATGGCTGGTGTTAAATGAAATACAGTACCTGGTAGAGGCTTATGACACTAGAGTTGCTGATAAAGAAAAGAAGAAACTGATGGTGCCGGATCGCATCGACGAAGATTTGAAATCTCAATTGGCTTCTCCAAAGAGAGAATGGGGAGCAAGCTGGTGGCAACAGTTCTCCATTCTATTCCGAAGAGGTCTCAAAGAAAGGCGGCATGATTACTTGAGCTGGTTAAGAATAACTCAAGTTGTCTCCACTGCAATTATCTTGGGTTTGCTATGGTGGCAATCTGATACTAGCACCCCCAAAGGCCTGCAGGATCAGGTAAGAAACTTGAATAGTGTACTGCTAGTAGTCCTGAAATATAATCATCAGATACATTGGATCTAGAAAATAGAAAGAGATTCCAAACCTAATTTCTTTGTTGTTTCCTACATTTGCAGTCTGGATTACTCTTTTTCATGGCAGTCTTCTGGGGATTTTTCCCTGTATTCACAGCAATATTTACATTTCCCCAAGAACGAGCAATGTTAAACAAGGAACGAGCAGTTGACATGTACAGACTAAGTGCATACTTCATTGCTAGGACCACTAGTGATTTACCACTTGACCTCTTCTTACCCGTATTGTTCCTTCTTGTCGTGTACTTCATGACGGGTTTGAGACTAAGTGTGGGTCCTTTCTTCCTGACCATGCTTACGCTGTTTCTTAGTATCGTAGCTGCTCAGGTATGACTCTCTTCACTTAACTGATTACCATGCCATTAAACAGGAGAACTGTCAGCTATATTTTCTTCCAAATATGGATCACTAAAGTGGACGATGTGATGGCAGGGACTCGGACTAGCTATTGGTGCTACACTGATGGATGTAAAGAAGGCAACAACTCTGGCTTCAGTTGCTGTAATGACCTTCATGTTGGCCGGAGGGTTCTTCGTGAAGGTATGCATTTAACTTTCTGAAAATAGTTTTTTTTTTTCTTTTAATATCTCTGAAAATAGTTATTTCATCGCTGGATATAAGCAATGGGAAGCTTGATTAATCTCTGAAATTCATCTCAGGGTGACTGGTAAATCACATGAATAACAAAAATTTGGCTAATATTTTGCAGAAAGTTCCAGCATTTATATCATGGCTCCGCTACGTTTCTTTCAACTATCACACTTACAGGCTTCTTATCAAGGTTCAGTATGATCATATTACCCCATCTGTACATGGAATGGAACTGGACAGTGGTTTGACTGAAGTCACTGCCATGGTCACCATGGTTATTGGATATCGCCTGTTAGCTTATCTTTCTTTGCGGCGAAATATGCTCCACTCTGCTTAAGATTCTGTAAGCAAAACTACAGTATCAACAGACAGCAGAAGGCATTCTGTGTTTCAACATTTCCACTGGCCGATAACATCTTACGGAGGGTTACTACTAGTTCAGAAAACAAACTCTGGATAAGAAGAACGATAACTTGACAAGTCTCCAAAATTTCCTGATCTCGTCATCATTGTAACTCAGAGTCTCATACTACTATACTAGTGTAGTTGTAGAAGAGTAACCGAGTAATCTTATGGTTCCCCTAGATATGCTATAAATTTTGTGAGTGTAAAGAAACCTGAGGACAATATCACTGCTGTCTAATAGAGCTAAAGATGGATCTTCTATCATCTATGTAATGCAAACATGAATTATTGGATTCCAGATGCAACTTGAGAGGATCACGAAAAGGATACGCAACTCTAAAACATTTATATATATAACCGTGACTAATAAGCCAAAATAGACAGCATATAGATGTCGAACAATCCAAAGTAGACAAAGGAGAGCAACAAACTACAGAAAACTACAGAAGACGATCACATTTTATTTATAACTGGGAATAATTTTATTGAAAAGCCAGAGGCAGAAGACTTACAGTAAACACTTGTATAGAAGACTACACTCTACTTATATTTATAGTAAGTTTAGAACCCTGTACAAGAACCTACGTGTTTTACCTGATGCTTAGTAGGAGTTACCTCTGCTTATAAGACTGTATTCTCGGCACACCAGCATCATGGCTTGAAGCAGCCATAAAAAATGTGGTTTATGTAATCTGTAAAAGTATCTGACTTCTCATTTATGTTGCTAGACCATTTACAAGAGACTTGTAATAAATCCTGTATTCTTCATGCCATTGACCTAAACCAGCCAAGAAGTTTGAGTAAGCCAGCGTCCAATATCGGGGAATTCTTCTCGAGCCCTGAAAAAGGGGAAGATAAATAAATTCAATCCATTTGTGACCTAGATTGCTTTGTAATGCTGCTAGCAAAAATCTCTGCCACACGCTTAGCAATTACAAATTAGATAAGCTTTCAAATACTGCTTACCCATATCAGCAGCTACTCGATGAGCACACATAATCCCTGAAAAGGCCACAGCTATAACACCTTGTCCTGGAAAGCAGCTATCCCCAACACAGTAGAGCCCATCTATAGCCTGCGGCATCACCAACAACAACAATTAGAATAAGAGGTTGTTATCTTGCATGTTGAAGCTGAATATGATCAATATCAGTTATCTTGACTTACAGTCGTATTGAATGGCATCCCTAATAAGCCTTTAGGAATTTTACGTGGCATTGGTCCATATGTACCATCATCTCGAGCAAGGAAGCGCCTATGCGTCTTGGGTGTCCCTACCTGCATCAACCAACAATTTATAAGAAGGAGCTAACTAAATAAATGGATCATTGCTAACAAGAACCCTTAAAACAACGAGGATAAAGAATAAAGAAAACGAAAAGGGATAAATAGGAAGAATAGCTGTTAAATATGAAACTTGTCGGTTTATTTTACCGCAGTTTAGGTATCCAAGTGATCAAGTTTCAAGGCTTGATATATTGGAAACTTCCCCTGCTCAATGACAATGCACAGTGCCCATTCGAAGATAATCCTTAAGATAAGATCATACCTGTCTCCCTAAATTTGTTCACGTTCGTCAATATAATCCTTAAGCTATGGGCATACCTCTCTCTCCCTCTTTTTGTTCACGTTCGTCAATATTGTTGTTTAGTCCCATTTATTATGCTTTCCTACAGACAGGATGAAGTAACTTAGCCAGTTTATACCTCTTTGAAAACAATGGCTGATTTAAGCCCTGGAAAAAGTTTCTTCTCCAATCTACTGATGATTTCATCTGCCACACGTTCCTTCTTTGCATCATAGTCTCTCTGAGGAAGTCCCTGATCAGTTAAGCAACCACTTTAGTCATCAATGCTAGAGTTATTCGAGAACTCCATTTAACAACTCAGATAATAAAAAAGAAATACAGGAAACAGCTTAAGATAATGCAAAACAAAAGATATCCTACTATAACGAAAGACAGCTTCCGGTTATACTATGATGATAGCAGAACCTCACCTTCCAGTCCTCAATACACGATGTTGTGAATATGTGAAGGATATGATGTCCTTTTGGAGCCAAAGATGAATCAAGAACAGTTGGAATGCTCAAGAAAATGCTTCCATATGGTTTTTCTAAGCTGGTCCAGTCATCCTGCAAAACTCCACAAAATTATGTAAAGGTGAACACTGTGCTCTACAGACTGCTACGCTTGAGATAATCATTAAGACACAGATTGCTACTCCTGTAAACATATCCTACTACCTCAAGAACGAAATGGTGGCAATCTGTGCCGGACGGCAACACTTCTGCTTTAACCGCCATGTGGATGGAAAGAAATGACGGTGCTTTGACATAAACTTTCTGGAAGTCTTCCTCTTCCTTCGGAAGCTCATTTCCTTTCAAAAGCTTTCCTACAATAATAAGTAATCCAGATTAAAAACATCTCTTTATATCTCTGCCAAAGAATGATAAAGACGGTCATAATTTCAGTCGCTTTCGCCAACCCAACCAATTTATGCTGGAGTATTTAACAGTAAATAAGTTTAGTTTTCAAGTGCTTTTTGGATGTTCAATCAATTTAAGGTGGAAGAAGTCCATGATCGACTTCCCATGTCAGTTGGTATTCGATCAGACACCCATTATGTTATGCTGATTTTCAGTGTCCAGTCGGAAAGGACAAAAATGATTTTCACAAATCAAAATAATCATATTGATATCATGTTACAATGGTATTAACAATGCCAAGCACCTCCAAGACTCACCAAAGGTATCCCATCTAGTTGCATTTGATATGATAGTTTTTGCAAATAGCTCTCTTCCATCTGAAAGTTTAACTCCTACCTGAAAAATATAAACTGTAATAGCACAAGCGAGGAGCCAAAACATACTTCCAGATTTATAGTGCCTAGGTAATCAACAGCCAAAAGAAACCTAAAAGATCTCAGTGCTAATATTGAGCATTGAGCCACTTACAGCTTTTTTATCCTCAAGTATAATGCTGGCAACATTTGCCCTGTACATTATATTACTTCCCTTATCAAGAAGGCCCTTGGCTAAGGATTTTGCAATACCGCCTACACCGCCAACAGGGTAATTGATTCCACCAAAATGCCTGTCACACAAAACCTGGAAAAGAGAGTAGATAAGAAGCAGTGTAGGCCACAAACATGAAGGCCTTAAAGGCTTAGGGTAATAATAAGACTACCATGCTCGCATTGATCATCGGTGTCTGCAAAGCATTAACTGTGCTCACAATAAAACACTGCAGAAACACCATAAAGTTAATCATTTGTGAAAAGAGAAAAGCAAATCTAAAATTTTATCAACTACTAGTCCAACCCAGAAAAGAGTTAGTATTATAGATTACCTCAGCATCTATGAAAGATAACAACTGGGGATCTTGTATGAACTTTCGCGCAATGGCTCCAGCATTTTGAGGCAGATAATAAGCTGCCACACGAAGACATGATCACATACTTTGAGTTCACAAAGGAAACCTTCAGGTGTGCAAAAATGTAAATTGAAAATAGAGAGGGGAAATGGTAAATGGGGCTGTGCTCATAAATAAATAAAACCAAGTATTCTGGGACTCCTCCGAAAGAGCAGTAGGAGACTAAACATATTACACATTTGCACAGAAAATATTGAACACAACATGCACATTTATGTTTTGACAAATCTCTCCATTCCAAAAAAAGTAACTTGAGTGAATATGAAGTGTACAAGGGTATGGGGTTTAACAGGCATTTAAGCAGCCTTGCATATTGTATGCCACAGGTAGGCATTGAGCATTGTAACACAAAAATATCTCTAAGACTACAATGTTCTAGACATAATGCCAAAAAACTTACGCATAAAGATTTGACAACTGCAATATAGCCTAACAAAGTAATTAGGAGTACATACCAAGAGTCAAGCACTCAAGAGGCTTCTGGAAGAATTGTCCAAAAAGATAAAGTGGCTCCTCGAGGGACTTTAACTCCAATGAGTTCAAGGCATTAAATATCTGCATACATAAGAAGCTACTAGGACTTATAATCAAGGGGTTAAAAGGAAAATACATTTTGTTAACAGAAGACAAACCTTCCAGCATACACCATAAAATTTATTTATCCCCTCCTTTTCGTGAGGAAATTTATTGGTAAGTTCAGTGATAAAGTCACCGGATTCTCTGTGTACTAGAACAGACAGATTATTAGGTAGATGAAAATGAACAGTCGTCGGGTCTGGTATCACTTCCATCTCACACCCAACCGCTGCCAATGCCCGTGTTATCAAATTCAAATTACCCTGTCCATTGAAATTGGAGCTTAAGCATTACAACTACCTCATAATACCACGACTAACGCACTGCGAAACAACTCCAAACTAACAAATCATAACGAAAATTCACTAATTTTGAAACAATTACCTTATCGCTGAAACCAAACATGACAGATGATCCAACATCAAAAGTGTATCCATCTTTCTCATAATAACCAGAACTTCCACCAGGAATTACATACTTTTCCAACACTAAAACGTTAGCTCCTTTTACAGCTAACTGTGTACCAGCAACTAATCCACCAATTCCAGAACCAATAACAATAGCATCATAAATCTCTCTCTTTTCATTTCCACTATCACTTCTACTTACATTTTTCTCCACACTCAACACTGATTTCGTGGTCCCTCCTCCAATTCTCCTTTGCCTCTCTTTCAATTTACCTAATTTCTTTCTCCTTCGCAGCTCAAAATCCTCAAACCGTGATAAAGAAACTGATTTAGAATAATTTGGTGTGAGACTACTGAATTCTAGGGTTTTGTGATGAGGATCGGAGTGGAGACTGTGAATCAGAGCAATTGGTGGTGTTGATTGTGATAGAATCGCCATGTTTTTGTTCTTCTTCTTGGAGAGGAGAGGTTTGGATTATATTTAAATTCGGTTTGAAATGATTCCCGTCCATGATTCCGCATACAGATGAGACAAATGCTTTGAGGAGGCATGTGGATGGGTTTAGTTTTACCTGTTTCCTATCCCCATTTTTTCTAAATCCCATCCAAATATATAAATCAGTTTTTTTTTTAACTTTTTCTAGGTTGGGTGAACAAAACTCATCATCGATAACTATCTTCATCAAACACCAACTTCCTTCTTCCTCTCTCTCAAATCTAATTCTTATCAAGGGAAAAAAAAAATTAATACCGTAAAAAAAAAAAAAATCTAATGCAAAATCTACTTATTTATCGCCACTTAACATCTTCCTTCTTCCTCCATTCAAATCTAATTGATTTTACTAATTAATTTTTCCCAAATCTAATAATTTATTTAATTTTTGTTTCTCTATCGGACTTTTAATCTTTATGAATGTGATTAAAACAAAGTGTTTATACCAAAACTGATTACCAAGGCAGGGAAGCATACAACTTTTACTGTTTCAATTAGGTGGTTTAGGTTTATAGTGTCTTCAACAATTTTATATTAGAACGAGTGGTTTAGGTGCTGATGATAATAGTTATAATTGTGTCTACCAAACAGAAGATGAAAAGGGAAGTGTATCTCTTGCTAGAGAATTAATGGTTGTTGCCGGTGATGCTCTGAAGACGGATATTACTACTCTTGGTACATTAGTGTTACCGTTCAGATCAGTTCATGTTCTTCGTTTCTTTGGTGAGACGGAAAGTGTTGAAGAAGGCCAAAGTTATGGATTGTCTTAGTTTAATTGGGTCGACCGACCGGAAGGCCCGAAGGGAGGGAGTCGGCCACTTTTTTGTAAATTGAAACCTCACATAAATTTCATAAAAAGATTTTGGTAGTGTGCACTTGATAATACCAAAATATCCCTCCCTTTTAGTCAAATTACTATAACTCCTTATGTATCATATTCTTTAGGGGTATAATTGGCAACCAAACTTTAATATAACATATCTAAAAATCCGTGCCTTGAAATTTTACAAATTTTATCTCGTTGAAAAGGTAATAAAAAAATGTACGCAATGAATACAAACAACAATATCAAATTTAGACTTTTTACGAAAAATTTGGAAGTATTTACCATTTTAGGCACAATTTTAGAAAATTAAATGTATATCCATTATGCAAACCACCACAAAGGATACATAATACTTTATGTAGCCATAATTTGGTTTATGCATGTAACTAATTTTCGTTGAAACTAATAAAACGATGTACTCCCTCCGTTTAAAAAAAAATGATACTTTCACTTTATGCATAGTTTTCGAAAATTATAGTTTTCGAAAATTCAATGCATAGCCATTATGCAAACCACCACAAAGGATGCATAACATATTATGCAGCCATATTTTGGTTTATGCATCGACTAATTTTCCGTTTCAGGAAAAGTGATACTTTCACCTTTTCAATTTCCCTCTGTTTCAGGAAAAGTGATCAATTTATCAATTTGGCCTATTATTAGGCAAAATGAAACTATGAAAATATCGCTTTTCCTGAAACGAAGGTAGTATATGCCTACCGGCGAAAATTGTTATTTGTTTCGTTTTTCTTCGGTCGGCCCTCCCCACCGTGGCAGCGCTGTTCTAGTTAGTTTGTCCACATTCTCCATAATTAAGATCTAAGGCATGATTAAGATGGTGATTTGGGAACCTAAAATAATAGAGTGAGTTTTGTTTACCCAATTTGAAAAGAGTTCCATAAAATCTGATTTGTGTAGATGGGATGGGATTTAGGGAAGTGGGGATGGGAAATAGGTAAAACCAAACTAAAAGGGAGTGGTAAAACTTGAAAATAAAAAAGGCACATGCTCAGCGGGGTAGCAACGGAATGGCGGAGCGGAGCCATTGTCATGCAGCTGAGCTATTGCCGTCAATGGCAAGTGCTCTATTTTCTTCCCCTATAAACTTAAAGACATTCTTTACGCTCACATCACATTTCTAATATGCAAATCAATTTTTTACGTATATCCAAAATTCATTATTCTTTAAATTCACTCAATTTTATTTCAACACATCTATATTTTGATTTTTCTAAGGAGAAAACAAAAATATATATAGGCCAACATAATGAAGAATAACTAAAGGATTTGAAGATATTGCATAAAGGTCGGATGAGGCAAAAAGTAAGTGAAATACTATGCTGCAATTTTTTTTCTTTTTTTTGAAGCATGCATTTTATTAAGAACGCGTAATTGAGGGATACTTTTTTTAATTGGGGGATATGAATTACTAACCCCATCCAATAGTGTCCGCTAAGGGGTGTTTTTTGGGGGGCGGAAATACCAAAATACCCTTCCATCTAAATTAAAATTTAAAACTAAAACTAAAAATCAAAATCAAACCCTAACAAGTTCTTAAAGATAGGTTAAATTGAATTGTTGTTGAGCAAGAAGAAGAAGAAGAAATGGCTTCATTGAGAAGGTACATGATCCCCGATCATATGTAAAGTGTTGTTGTTGTTTTAAAACTTCATTTGGGTTAGAATCATAAATTGGTTTCAGTTTCAATCCACTCACGGCTTGTGTTCATGATGAATACCCTACTATTTTTTTGTGCCAACATGGTTTTTAGGATGAATACCATGCCGATATCTTGTGCCGGCATAGCTTTTAGGATGAATACCATGCCAATATCTTATGCCGGCATGGCTGTTAGGATGAATACCATGTCGATATGTTGTGCCGGCATGGCTTTTAGGATGAATACCATGCCGATATCTAGTGTCGGCATGGTTTTTAGGATGAATACCATGCCGATACTTGCTATTTCAGACAGATTTTCTGTATGTTTTTGTCCTCAAACCGACACGGTAGACTTGGGAATCGACCATGCCGGCACTACTACCGACATGCTCGATAATGAACTTTCTGTGCCGGCAGTGTACTTACAACTTCAAAATTGGGAGATATTGTGTATCGGCATGGTGAAAGTATGAATACCATGCCGACACTGAGTTTTTCAGGCGTAACAATGGCGGATTCAATGAAAAAAAAATCGAATTTCAATACATTAATACCTATATATGACTAATTGGAGCACTTGTATATTCAGCTTGTTTACTTTCATGGGTAGGTTCTTCACCTAAACCTTCATGATCATAAATATCTTGATTTAATGTTGTTGCATCAACAAATTCAATAATAATAATTTATTCTAATGATTATCAAACTAATCTATTAACTTAGCTAATTATAATTAACCACTAAATATGATTAGTGAGGGGTAGATTAGGAATTAGTTAAAATACATGGAAAAGGGGTGACTCTGGTTTACTATTTATATCTTGTTTTTGTCTTTTCCTTCTATCCCCCAATTAATATAAGTATCCCGCAATTGCGCGTTCTTTATTAATAGAAGATTAGGTTACAATTTGACATGGGTAAGTGGTACCCACGGAGTCAATATACCGAATTTGACTAATGAAAGACGGGATTGCCTGGTCCCATATTTTGGTAGATTAAATTCTGGTTTGACTTCCATCTGCCGCATGATTGGCCAGACCATCTGCTGCCTGATTTCCTTCCCTGTAGTTGTGTTGATAGCAGTCAGATACCTACCCCTCCCGAGCCAAACAAGTATTGACAAGAAGAGTGATCATTTCGAGACCAATTTTTTTACCAATAGAAGCTGGTGCATTATTATATCTTTCATGGATATGTTAACCGTAACTAAGACTTTCAGTATCGATTTCGCATACAATGAAACTTGCTAGTTAGGATTGTTAAAGAGTTTTTCCAAGTGTAACTTTTATTATTTAATTATCAGTATGATGGAAGAAATATTAGAGAACATAGTCCTAAACAAAAAGTGATTGCATGCTTAGAATTCTTTTAAAAAATATCAACGGATGCTACTGATGTATAGCTTCACATGAGTGAAACAACAACATTTTACAATCTCAAAATGTTTTGCAAAATAGTACTAATCAATCATTGTGGTCTGGTGTATTAATGAAAACCTAGTTAGAAGGATGGTAATCGAATATCGCGCGAAATATTGAAAGGGGTTTCCCTAGAATGTTAGGACATCAAGAACTATCACGTAAAAGATAGTCTGATTGGGCTTCAGGAATCCCTTAGTGAAGACTTTAAAAGTCGTAACCTAATACAGTTTCATGGAGAGAGGAAAAAAAATGTCTTTAGAGGACGACTCTAGTCGCAACTAGGACATATAATCGTCAAGATTGAGATTCTAGTATGCAGAGAGTCTTGTATGTATAATGATGAACATGGCTAGGTAGCTTACCAAAAAAGCTTGGTTTGTGAACTTGTTTCCATGTTTACAAGTTACTTTGTTACCGAGCAAGCTTAACCTCTCCATATAGATTGATAATGTAAGCATGTAAGAAGCTTGCCTTAAACTACAAAGAAAAATGTGCAACCTCATATTAATCGAAATAACTGTTATGCACAAGGTGGTTAGCCCAAGAACAATGGTTAAGTTGTTCATGCTTATTTTTGAGAGCATATTGCAATATTTTATCTTCATGATTATTTTTTTAATATATTACAGGAATTCCATAAGATAATTTTTAATCCTCTTTTAGCCATTTTTTACGGTGATATATTTTCCCCTTTAGTCTTTACTTGTCTATTTTTGCTAGACTTGAAGTTTAACTTCGCATAAGTAATTCACTTCCCTTAAGAAAAAGCTCGGTAAAGCTATGTGTCTTAATAGATTTATACTAAATAATCCTCCCAATTTTTGTCATAATTTATACTAAGACTTACGATATTATCAATGAAAAGGAGATGGTACGAAGTACACCACTGATTTTAATTTTTCATATGATAGGAGTATGAACCTGTGCAATACTTTTAACAAAGGCTATCCAAAATTTTCGTTTGATAGGATTGTCTTGTTTAAATGTTAGTGACTGGGACACATGATTCCTTAGTTATTTCTGGAAGACTTTATGGAAGTTAGCTAATACAAGGCTTAACTTCAGTATCGCATATTATCCTCAAAGTGACGGACAAACATAAGTTGTGAATCGTTCATTTTGTGATATACTAGGATGCCTGGTCGGATAAAATTCGAAGAGTTGGGATCAAAAACTTTATCCAGCTGAGTTTGCATTTAATCGCTTAGTAAATCGTAGTCTATGTATAAGTCTTTTCGAGGTTGTTTATAGATATAACCCACGGGCACCAGTAGATTTAACATTTGTTCCTGATTTGAAAAGAATTGAAGCTAGAGTTGAAGAGTGTATCCAACAGTTGCAACAAGTTCACAAGTTGGCTGAAGAACAGTAAGTTCAGGCTAATGAGAAGTATAAGCAGACAACATATATGAAGTGAAAAGATGTGAATTTTGAAGCAAGAGATTTTACATGGGAAGTATTCACAAAAAATCGTTTCTTTGTGGGTGATCCAGTATAAATTATTTATAAGATTAACCCAAATGTTTATAAGTTGAAGCTTCTTATCCATATCCGTACTTTTGATGTTGTTAATGTAAAACACTTGGTGTCGTATCATGGATATAATTCAGAAGATGAAGATCATGAAAATTTGAGGGGAATTTTTCTCAACCCGGGAGAATGATGCAAACGAGCACACCATAGCCTATTTGGAGGCAAAAAACCCGACTGTCCAGTGGATGTCTATTTTGATGGGTCCAATAATTATGACAAGGTAGTCTGTGACCGCCTTGGTCTTCTAAATTTATCCATGTTCCATTGTCTAGGGATTTTAATACCCTTTTTTGTCGTTTTAAGAAAGTTTCGTTTTGCTAATAACTTCTTCGTTAGAAGTCTGTTTGAGTCGTTGTTTGACGCTTGTAGTTTATTTTCATAAGTACTTTCATTTTTTAGGAAAATATCAAATATACTATAAAAAACCCCGAGTTTGAGTCGGTTCTGGGTTGTTTTTATCCTCTCTTGTCGTACAAGTTAGGGTTTTTTCCCAAGACTATTTAAGAGTCTACTAGTTATTGTTTTAGACAGTTGATTGATTAATAAAATTTATTTTTATTGAACTTTTTCAAGTTTAATTCTGATTTTTATTTATAGTCGGGAAACCGAGATTTAAATACATATCTATGTTCATAGTCGTTCTTCCTAGGAATAATTCGAGGTCTACATAAACTATCATTTTTATTTCTTTTCATTAATATCCGTTGCACTACACTTTCTCTGTTTATATCAAATTCTATTAGGAATTCATGTAAGCATGTGAAAAGTCTTCCTTGAAATTACATAGAAGAATATGCACTATGGTCCGGTTCTGGAACCGTGCACAATGATAGTCCATCGCGGTGGGTATGCCTTAAACTTACAAGCACTTAGTGGTTTTAATAAAACTCAAGACTAAACAATGATCCACAAGCCCAAAAGTGATTTGCAAATAAAGTTGTCTTATAAGTGTCTACGAGAGTTGTAGCAAAAGCGAACATAGTAATATAGAATAGTTCATGACCTTATGCTAAACTTAAACTGTATGGATTTGCAAAACTCTGGAAGTTCGCGAAGTTAGGCCACAGGGGTTTGCAAACCAATGCAAGTTCGCGAAATCAAATGGTAGGGGTTTGTAAATCGGGTTTGCAAACCTACCTTATTCCCGAACTCAGATGTAAATAGTTTGCAAACCGGGTTTGGAAGCCTCTACAGTTCTCATATTTGAAACTGACTCAGGTAATACATACAAGCATGTGTACCTTGCGCAAAGAAGTGTTAAATCTCTCATAATTATATTTGAAATATTCTCAATAGCCATAGACGGTATGCATTGTTGCTTGGGCAGTTTCCAAATTGTTAGAGCATTGCTCGGTTGAACCCACAAGTTTTGTTGTCTCAAGCTTGTTGTCAATTTTAGGTGATCAAAATTATATCTTGATTTCTAGTCAACTAAGTCAAGTCTCGGACTAGGTTAAAATTTGTAGTTGAGTATCATACATCACCCTTGAAGACTGAAGATCGAAGAAGATATTTTGAGAACTTCTGTATCAGGTATGTGAAGACTGAACTATTCAATTTTACTCACTATCTCACCATTTTATTTATTGAGACTATGTCGTGTGACTTTCAGTATATTTACAAAGAAGAAGTTTCGAGTCAATCTTGTCTTGTGAAAAATATCGGAATATGATTTTAAGCAAAGATGTTCAATGGTCCTTAACAATATTAGTTTTATTAATTAATTTGTAGATCAATTGAAGATTGCCCATACAAATGATTTTATCACTTGGGAATATTTCAAACATCATAAGAGAGAAATATTGAACTTACTAATATTTCTACTCAGGATAGGTTGGAAAACCAATTTGCAAAACATAGATATCTGAGTTTCAGAAATACATGAAGGTTGGCGAACCAGTTCGCAAACCACAAATTCAGTTGGGTACAGTTCACGAACCCGGTTGGCAAACCGTGGTGAACTCAATTTTCAAAGTTGGTATAATAGGTTAGCAGTTGGCGAACCCGGTTCACGAACCGTTTTCAACTGAGTTCAGTACTCTTGTAGGGTTGGTAAACCCGGTTCACGAACTGTTGCATCCTGACTTGTGAACAAGCCATGCGGTTAGCAAACCGTCCTACCAACTGTCCCAGTTTATATTTTAATATATGCTCAAAGACTTAGTTTCATAATATGTTTAGTATTACTAAATCTCTTAAACACTTCTAAGACTTCATTGATTTATTAAACACTTATTTGTTTGAATCATGATTAATGTGTTAGGTGTTTAAATGAACATCAAGCAGCTTTTAGTTTTTTGGCTAACTAGCCAAAATGAACAGTCATTATACACAGTTTAGTTACCAAACCTATGTGTATAGTCTTTTATTGTAGTTTGAAGACCTATTTTGTTTGCCTGATTTTCAAGTTATTTATCTTAGATTAAATTCTAAGCTAACTGTGGTCTTTGAAAACTATAAATAGAGCATCTCTATCAACTAGAAAATCAATCCCTGACACTTTGTGTCATAGTTGATTCTAGAGTCGCCTCTATTGACCTTTTAGGTTTACGACTAAAAAGATTTCGCTTGGGGATTTGTGAATCCAGGTCCGACTATCTTTACCTTGATAGTTCGTGAATCCTGATCTTGCTTTTTGTTAATGAGGTTTTTGTAATCTCTTTCAGGAAAGATAGATAGTAATCACAAAGTTCTATTGGTCTCAGACTTTGTGATTCCTCAAGATAGATATCTAAAGATTGATCTTAGTTGATCTCTCGACGATTGTTCTTGAGAGGTGGTTAAGAATCTATGATTCTCTTCGGGAGTCATAGGTTCCGGATTTGTGAGGTTTTCAATCTTGCTATTGCAAACAGATTTCCACACCTTGATCTTTGAGCTAAACGAAAATCAAATAGGCTTATCTGTTATAGGCGAATTGGTATCAAAAGTCTTCACTTTGGCTGAAACAACTCTTACGCTGTAAAGGACGTCAGCTAAGGGAATCAAGTGCGTAGAACCTTGCGAGGTTCAAAAAACGTAAGGAGCGCGACTGTAACTGAATCGCTCGGAGGGTGGATTCGGCCTCAACTGCATTCCAGTCCGAAGTCTGATAGTAGGCTAGTGTCTATAGTTTCTTAATACAGTTTGGTGTTCCTCGTTTAACAAAATTTCTAGTTTCTTATGTTTTTCCTTTTTCGCATTATATTGTTTATTTTTATAATTGGATTTACACAGGTTTGTACGTGTTCAATTTAAGTAGATACGTCAACTTAATTCTAATCGATTACGAGACTAGCTTTTTGTAGAATTCGTATCTTTAAATATTTAATCACTTGGCATAATTCCGATTGAATTACTTGGATATGACTAGATTGATCTTGGATATTGATTTTTGTGATCGTCCAAGTACTCTGCTTAACTATCAGGTTCACGAAAATTATGCCTATATACATACTGATTGAGTGGAGGTTGATATATTAACTTTATACATATTTTTAAGGATCATTAAGTTGGTCTACTTGCAATTGTGTTAAGTTTTGTCTATACAGGTTGCCTAACAAAAAAGTTGGGTGTATTTGGTATCCCCTGCGTTTTCACAAATGATCAACTTGAAACAAAAATAGTTTGTGAACAATAAATTGTTCTAAATAAGATTTCTAAGGATCTACGAACATCCATTGCTTGAATCACATTTCGAGAGTTTAACCAATACAAGCTTGAACTCGAAATTTCTTTTTTTGTAATATTAATCTAATAGAATCATATGACATAGTCTCGTAAAATAAAATGGTATATGTCATGAGTAAATAGGATAAGTCAGTCTTCACATACCTCTTTATTGATTAAGTTCTCGCAAATGTCTTCGTTTGTTCTTCAGTCTTCAATCTTTGAGGGTTATTCGGTGATATCTGATACTCAACTACGATTCTCTAACCCTAGTCCGAGATTTGGCTTTATTAGACTAGAAATCAAGATATATTTTTGTACATCTAATATTTACAACAAGCTTGAGATGGCAAAAATTGCGAGTTCGACCAAGTGATGCTCTAATAATGAAAACTAAAGATAATATACCATCTTTTTTGATGATTCCAACAGACTTGTTCTCGTGAATTCGTGTCTTCAAATATAGATTACAAGACTTGTTCTTGTTGGAACTCAGTTCGTGCACAGTTCGGGCATATATTAGGTTGATTGTTGGATATTAATTTTTGAGAACGTCCAAGTAAACTGTTTACAAATCAGGTACAATGATCTTTACTGTTGATCTATACTTATTGGTTGTAACAAGTTCACCATACATGTTTTCGAATGAAAAAGTTCGTAGTGTACTTGGTACCCTCTCTTTTTCAGAAGCATTTTACGCAATTTGTATAGGATTTGATTGAAAGACTTTCCTTATAAAAGGACAATCTAGTAACAAATGTTGTACACTTTCTTCTTCTATCTTGCAAATAGAACATAAATTCACCACTTTTTGGTTAAACTTTCTTAGAGTTGATATAATCCAACTACTATAAGATAACTTCCAGATAGACATATGTATTCTAAGAACAACTTTAATCTTATTCAATAAAAAAAAATCATGAAAGTTCATTGGTTGCAAAAGTCGAAAATGAGTTATGTGCTAGTAGCTTATAGCAAGATTTGTAGAAAATATACCATAGGGATTTTTCATTCGCATTTCAGCCACATTGGCAACCATTGGTATTTTAACCCTACCCTTTTTTTTCTTGAAGCATGAATAATCAACTAAGAAGCGATTAAACGAAAGTATGCCATACCCAATAAGTCATATATTACGATTTTATTTATACAAGGCGGGGATATGTGGTCCCAAATCATTATTGAGAGGTTGCCCAACAAACTGGCACCCGCAACATGATTTACCAATCTGCATGCGTATTTATGCATATGTACACTGCACCTGCTATTCCAGTGAATCCTCGAGTCGTCTCGTCCGTGTTTGTTAGAGCAATGCTCGGTTGTAACCACAAGTTTTGCTATCTCAAACTTGTTGTCAATGTTAGTTAATCAAAATTATGTTTTGATTTTTAGTACTCTATTAAGTCAACTCTCGGACTAGGTTAGAATTTGGTAGTTGAGTATCAGACATCATCCTTGAAGACCGAACATCGACGAAGACATTTGAAGAACTTCATTATTCAGGTGTGTGAAGACCGAATCATTCTATTTTTCTCACTATCTTACCATTCTATTGTATGAGACTATGTCGTATGACTTATAGTAGATTTATTGCAAAGAAGAAATTTCGAGTCAAACTTGTCTCGTTAAACATCTCAAAATATGATTCAAGCATAGATGTTCAAAGGTCCTTAACAATATTAGTTCGAAATTTTTTTATTGTTCAAGAATTAATTTGTGGATCAATTGAAAATCGCCCATGCTTAAGAATGTTTCAAACATCAAAATAAAAAATACAGAATTTCTGATATTTCGGCTAGGGGTAGGTTGGTGAACCACTTCGCAGACCATAGATATCTGAGTTTCTGAAATACAAGAAAGGTTGGCGAACCAGTTCGCAAACCGTAAGTTCAGTTGGGGACAGTTCACGAACCGTGGTGATCAAAATTTTCCAAGTTGGTGTAGAAGGCTAGAAGTTGGTGAACCCGGTTCACGAACCAAGTCCACATAAGTTCTCAAGCCGAGTAGGGTTGGCGAACCCGGTTCACGAACCTTTACACCCTAGCTCATGAACTAATGCCTTACGGTTCACGAGCCGTTTCAGCAACGGTCCTAGTAGAATTTAGCAGATGCTCAAAGACTTATTTTTTAAATATAGCATTGCTATGACTCTCTTAAACACCTCTAAGACATCATTGATCACTAAAACACTTGTGTACGTGTATCATGATTAAATTCTTAAGTTCATAAGGAATATTTTTCAATAAACAGTCATTATACACGGTTCTATAACCAGACCATTATGAATATTCTTTTAATGTGATTTCAAGACCAATTCTCACATGCTTACTTGAAACCCTAATTAGAGTTTCATCTAAACAGAGAAAGTATTTGCTTGATTATCAAGTTATTTTAGCTTGAATTCTAAGCAAACCTCAGCCTTGAAAAACTATAAATAGATATGCTCTTTCAACTGTGAAATTCAATCCCTCACACTTTGTGTCCTAGTTGATAGCTAAAGTCGTCCTATATTGATCTAGGTTTCATTTGAGAAACATAATTAGGTTTACGACTAAAAGACTTCGATTTTGGGATTCGTGAAACTGACTATCTTTATCTTGATAGTTTGTGTATCATGATCTTTCTTTTCTGTTATCGAGGTTCTCGTAATCTCTTTCCGGCAAGATAGACAAAAATTGCAAAGTTCTTTTCATTTCAGACTTTGTGATTCTTTAAGATAGAAATCTGAAAACTATTCTTAATTGATAAGTTAAAGATTGTTCTTGAGAGGTGTTAAAGAATCCAGGCTTCTCATCTAGGTGAGTGTAATTGTTCCGGATTTTTTAAGTTTGCTAGCTTTGTCTATTGCAAACAGTTTTCCAAGCCTCGATCTTTGATCTAAAGGGAAATCAAATAGGCTTATGTTTTAGAGACAGATTGGTATTAAAAGTCTTTAATTAGATTAAAGCAATTCTTAGGTTGTGAAGGACGTCAGCTAAAGGAATCAATTGCGTAGATCCTTGCGAAGTTCAAGAGACATAAGGAGCGCGACTATAACTGAACTGCATGGAGAGTGGATTCTGTCTCAACTACAATATGATAGTAGGCTAGTGTGTGTAGCGGGTTAATACAGTTTGGTGTTCAAATATGGACAGGTCCCTAGGTTTTCTGCTATTGCATTTTCCTCGTTAACAAAACTTCTTGTGTCTTGTGTTTTTCCTTTTCCGCATAATATTGTTTATCTTTATAATAGGAGTTACACAAGTTGTACGTATTTGTACGTATTCAATTCTAGTAGATACTGTCATGGACTTCCTAGTGATTCCACAAGAAGAACTATTGAACTGGGATAATAAGAACCCCAAAGCATTAAAGTAACTAACTGCAGCCACACTGGACTGAGTTCCTCTTCTATTTCCTTTTCATTGATAAGTTTCTCAATACAGAACGATAAGCTTACAAATCCATTCCTCACTAACCTAGCATCTACGGCTAAGACAGCTCCAGATGTTCAAATCCTAACCACCCCATTACAATAATAAAGACACCCATTGTTTGGTTAAAGGCTGCCCACTATAGATTACGCTAAATATTGACATCAAAATGATATGGGCACTCCCCCCCTAGGCTTGGGACATGACAATACCATCCCCTTTAGAATATCCTTGTCCTCAAGGATGAGGGTTAATAAAATTTGCTTGGTAGGCTGACATGGAGAAGATTGTCGCATCCCTAATGTCATGTAAGATACGGGGCACTCCTCTCTCATATAAGGTACATGATGACACGTTGTTGTCACTGTCTTTGTAGCACCATGAGTCGCCAAGTTAATGACGATAGACATTGCACAACAAAACTTCGCGTAAGCCACCAAAATTCCTACATTCCATAAGCTGAGACCAGAATCCAAAAGTAGCTGCACCATCTTGTCTCTAGCACCAAGGATTTTAGCACGAACAATGAGCGAAGAAAACAAAAGTAAAAGTCGCTTCAAAAGAATCTGGGACCAATCCTTATTGTATTCTTCCATGCAGATTTTAAATGGTTTCCCATGTAGAGTTGCCGAGGTGTGAGGTAAATGACATTGTAGCTGCCAGAGGAGAGAACCACTGGAAATCCCTAAATGTGCAGTTTCCTGTAGACCCTGTACTGTATCCTCAAACTTGTGCATAACAATTTTAGTAAGGTAGCCCAATGAAGGATAATCGATGTCAAATACAATGAGGTCTTGTAAAATACCAGCCACATAATGCCTTGTATCTTGTGGAGGTGCTCCACCAAAAATGAAGTGTTGTGATAACAAATTTTTCTTACCAGGGATTTCTTATGCTGTGGTGGCATTTGTTGTGTAGAGATTCAGTTGCTCTATGTGCTGGTGAATACCACCAATAAGATACCCAGCAAAAGAATTCCAGCATATAGCCCCACCATCAAGTCCCATATCCAACTCAGTGAACGACTCCCTGTCTTTATTAAATAACATGTTAACACAACTGCCAGTCTTCCTAGAAAGTATCAACAGCATCAGTCAGAGGAGGAATGAAACAGAAGCTCTAGTCGTTAGGCTTGTAGCTCGGTCTTTAAGTTTGCATTAAACTAGTTCTTTGTTTGTTAAACAATATTTCAAAATCTGTAACAACTTGTAACAGTTCTGTTGAACTTATGATATAAATAAGATCTTTATCTCCACAAGCAAACTGTGAAATATATTCTACCTAAATATCAAGTTCTAACTTGGTATCACCCATCGATCCAATACACGCTTCCATTCTAAACAAAAACAAAACACAAAAAAACAACAACTAATACAATATCAATGGCAACCAACACCAATAGCCTCAGAAATATCAAGATCCATCATCTTGTTACTCTAAAACTCACAGAAACTAATCATTCCCTTTGGAAAACACAATTCAAGCCTATCCTCAAAGGATATGGACTTACTGGTTTCATTGATGGAACTCAGGAAAAACCTCCAAGAACCCTTCCAGAATCAGAAGATATAAACCCTCTGTTCACATACTATGAAGCACAAGATTCGTTACTTGTATGATGGCTAAATTCTACGCTAACACCAGAAGTACTTTGTCATGTCAGAGGCTTGGATACAGCAAAGCAAGTTTGGGATAAACTTGAAAGCCACTTTGCTCCAAAAACAAGGGATCACAAGATAAGCCTTAAGAAACAACTACATTCGATGAATGATGTGATTTTGAAGTTGTAGTAAAAATGATTCATAGGATTCGAACTCTAAGACTTGTGAAGATTCGAGTTTTTAAATTTAATAAAAATATACAATAATATTACAATTGGTGCAAGAGGTACCGGGACTAAGGATTTAGCCAATCTTCATAACATAAGGTTCACTTATTTATTCTCAGCAATTTTAGCTCAAGAAATATAAACATGGACTCTATTTTTGCCAAGGTAGATTCTCAAAACATTGATTGTAAATGTTAAGCATGGGACATCAAATCACCTAAGCTAAGCATGACCCATCTAATCAAATGACAACCAATTTAATCAAATCATATTTCAATTAATTTTAGTGCAAAAGTCATAAAAAAGAATAAAACAAATTTACCCATGTATGAAGTTCGGCCTCCTCCGTCGTCCCAGTGTTGGGGTTTCGCTCCTCATATTATAGACACGCTCAAAATTCATCTTTATTAATGCTCAAAAGTGTTTTATAATTGATGAAAAGGAGAAAAAATGGTGAAAATCGGGTTTTGTAACAATTATATTTGTTACAAACCTTTGTTACAAAGAACGATAATTGTAAAGTGTTGTTGTTACTGTAGCATATAAGATTGTCCTCGCATTGTCGCGTCCACTGTAGCAGTTACGACTGTTCTTTGGGGTCTTATGTTCTTCGTGTTCTTCTTCCCTGCACCAGCAAAAAAAAGCAGCAGGAAGCTTGCTGTTCGTCTTGATTTCTCACTCCTCAGCCCTCCTAAAGTCCCCAAACTCTCGACACCTCTTCTCTGAGTCCCCAACAACTATTTATAACCCAACAGCATCGAAATCTCACGTAATAACTTCATATAATTCTCCATTATTCTTCACGGCCTGTTTAGGAAATAATTCAGATTTTTTATTTCTCCACGCGTTCTGAAGCTGCCAAATTGCCATATTTATCTCTGCCACGCCCCAAAGTGTTGCTCGAGCCAACAAACTTGCACAGAACTCGTTCAAACTTCTCCAAATCCTGTGAATATCTTTTCCATGCACGAACTGCCCTGTTCTCAACTCTTGGATTATCTAGCCAAATTCAGTCGAAACTAAAGCCCAAAACATGTTTATTAGGTCATATCACAACTACCCATCAAAAATCAGCCCTTGAATCTACCTCCAACCCCATCAAATCTTTGATCGAAATTCTGCCAGTGAATGAAATGATTTCCCGCCAAAACAAGAAATTCAAATTAAGAAGAAGGGGTGCCCTGAATCCAAAACGCGGGTGCCTTTAACAGCTCGGCTTCCTTGGGGGCGCCCTTATCCATTTGAGGGTGCCTTTAGTAATTTTTGTGGGTGCCTTGAACACTTTTTCTGGGGTGTTTTCAACACTTTTTTGGGGCTCCTCCGATGTATTTCTGGGGTGCTTCCGGTGCATTTCTGGGGTGCCTTTAGTACTCTATCCTGGGGTGTAAAACACCACTTTAAGAGCCAATTTTGCCACAAGAGTTTATTTCCTTAAAAATACCTACAAAGACATAAAACAACAAAATAAATACAAAATCGAATACTAACAATATATACAATTGAGACATATTAGACACAATAATGCGTCTATCAATGAACAAAGGTAATAAAACTTTAAAAGCATTTTTAAGTGAAGCTAAAAATCTGTTTGATCAGCTTGCAGCGACTGGGTATGATGTTTCGACTGATGAGATGAAGCAATCCATCAGTAATGGATTGAATCAATCTTATGATCCAATCGTTACTGCCTTAAGCACCATTGAAGAAATTGACATGGACACGTTCTATTCTCATCTTATGACGTTTGACATGCGGATGGAGCAACAACTTGCATTGATACAGCAACCAATAGCCAATGTTGCTGCTTCCAACTCAGCGTCCACAAATAGAAATGGTGCAAGGAACTACAATCAGCAGAATCGTGGGTTTAATCAAATGCAGAATAATAACTTCCAGCTTCGCAATCAGCCTGCTCCTAAAACCTTTGAACAGCCATGCCAGATATGCAAGAAAAAGAACCATCAAGCAGACAGATGTTGGTTTAGGTATGAAAAACCAAACAATAACCAACCAAAGCCACCTGCTGCTTACATTGGTCTTCCAGGAGGTAACCATAACAATGAGTGGGTGATGGATACTGGGGCTACTCATCACCTCACTGCTGATTTGAGGAACTTGACAATTCATCATGAGTATGATGGCACTGAGCAAGTGCAAGTTGGTAATGGCAATGCTCTAAACATTGCTCATGTTGGTAATGCAACTTTCACATATAACTCGAGATTGTTCAGTTTAAATAATATCTTTCATGTGCCTCATATTAAAACAAACTTGTTATCCGTTTCCCAATTTTGCAAAGATAATAGTGTTTTCTTTGAGTTTTACACTTCTCATTTCTTTGTAAAGGACAAGCACACGGGAACAACGCTGCTGTGCAGGCTGAATAGGAATGGACTGTACATTTTTGAAGGCTTGGACAAACTAGACAAACCAGAAAAGCCTCAAGCTCTTGTTGCCTCTTCCTTGCCGATTTGGCATCAACGTATGGGTCATCCCATGAGGCGTACTGCCTCTAGCATCTGTCATAGGTTTTCCTTACCAGTTTCTAATAAACAGTTTGATTATTGCAATTCCTGTCATGTTAGCAAAAGCAAAAAACTGTCGTTTTCTCTTAGCAGTACAAGTTATGATAAACCCTTGAGTTTAATTGTTTCTGATATTTGGGTATCACCAAAATTGTCAATATCTGGTTTTCGTTATTACATGTTAATCATGGATGTTTACTCGCATTTCACTTGGGTTTTTAAACTTGTTCAACATTCCGAGGCTTTACAAACATTTATTCACTTCCGCAAGCAAGTTGAAAATCTCACAAAACATAGGATTAAAAAAATTCAATCTGATAATGCATTAGAATACAAAAAGTTCACAGCATATCTAAATGATTTTGGCATTCAATACAGATTCTCTTGTCCTCATATCAAATCCAAATCCAAAGTCTTTTCCAGTAGCAAGTACTGGGTCGACTAGAGAATATCTCATAAAAATATAACATAATTTTTACGCCGGCCTGTCAGAGCCTTGCACAACTTGCACTACGGCAAGCAAAATACTTGTCGCTACCCGCGCCGCGATTGTTTATGGACCAGATGGTAAGTAATCACCGTTTTTATGGTTTTATGAATTCTCGACCATTAATGCGGATATGCTTACACCATGTCCCTGTTGTAGAAGCTACGGGGTGTTTCCCCTTCACAATCCTGCCAACTGCAGAGCTACAGGGGATTCCCCCTTTCACAATCTGCAGGGTTGCCTTTACGTGTTCGCTGATTGAGTGGCAAAGAAATTGACGAAAAATACAGAAAAGGGGTTTGTTAGTCTTCGTACCTGAAACCTACCTCTTCCACGCGTATCGCCGCCCTTCATGTCTGTCTGTCCAACGCCTGCTCCGTTGAAAGATTTCGATTGCTCATGTCCTTCTTTACGCACTCATCCCAAGTTAGCTTCGGTCGGCCTCTGCGTTGCATCCTTCCTTCCGCGCGCCTAATGCGACCTACTCGCACTGGAGCATCAGGCGGTCTTCGCTGGAGATGTCCAAACCAGTGCAGCCGATGCTGGGCGAGCATCTCCTTGATTGGCGCTACCATAAGTTTCTTACTTATGTACTCATTCCTGATACGGTCATGCCTCGTATGTCCGCATGCCCACCTCAGCATTCGCATCTCGGTACACTTCAGCTTCAAAGTGTCCCGTTTGTTCGTCGCCCAACATTCCGCACCATATAGCATGGAAGGCCTGATCGCTGTTTTGTGAAACTTACCTTTAAGCTTTAGCGGGACTTTGCGGTCACAGAGGACTCTAGAAGCCAGACGCCATTTCCCCCAGCCAGATTGAGTTCGATGGAGAATATCCTCCTCGATTCCCCCATCACTTTGGAGCCACGATCCCATGTAGTGAAAGGATTCTTTCCTTAGTATAGGTTTTCCATCCAGCAGAATGTCCCCTCCAACTACCCCGGAGTCTCTGAGATCGCATTTCAAATACTCGGTTTTGGTTCTACTAAGTTTGGTTCTGCAATGATCTATCCCCATCACGATGAAATTTTCGAGGCATATTCGTACATCACCACAAAATGGAATTGCAGAGAGGCGTATTCGTCATGTCACAGAATCTGGGTTAGCACTCTTGTTTCAAGCACATATACCTTACTCCTTCTGGTCTGGTGCGTTCACTACAGCCTGCTACTTAATAAATCGTCTTCCAAAATCTTTCACATAAAACAAAACTCCATTAGAACTCCTTTTTTACAAAGCACCAGATTACTCCTTCCTAAAAGTTTTTGGCTGCCTAGCTTATCCTTGCCTAAGACCCTATAACTCAAACAAACTTGAGCTACGGTCATTACCATGTGTGTTTATAGGATACAGTAATGCACATAAAGGTTATTTGTGTTTCCATAGAGAAACTGGCAGAATTTACATCACTCGTCAAGTCAAATTTGTAGAACAGTCATTTCCATTCATGCCAAAGCAGCAGCAAGTACCAGTGCCAAGTCCAGGTAATGTGCCATCTGATACTAGTGTTTTTTTATCCCCTCCTTTTCGACATAGAAGCTTACCGTGTACACAGCAAACTAGTGCTCCACAATCTCTAGTACTATAAACAACGAGTGCTCCATCAGAAACAATGGCTAATCCTGTGATTTCTGAGGCATCACCAATTCCATCTTTTCAACAACATTCTGCATCACACGATGACTCAACAACATCTTCTACAAGTACTGCTCATCAAGATCTGTCAGACGCACAATCCTCTCATGTTGAGCTAGCTTCTCATCCTATGCAGACAAGGGCCAAGTCTGGCATCAGCAAACAGGTTCAAAAGCTGTGTTTGTCTGCAAAAAAAAACACCCTTTTCAAGATTCAGATTTCATGGAGCCTACCTATTACTCAGAAGCATGTAAAAATTCGAAGTGGAGAAATGCCATGGATGTTCAAATCAATGCGCTTATTCGCAATGGAACGTATTCACTGGTTAAGTATGAGCCAGGCATGAATGTTGTCGGCTCAAAATGAGTATTCCGTGTGAAACAAAATTCTGATGGCAGCATAGAGCGCCACAAAGCACGACTTGTAGCTAAAGGGTTTAACCAGCAAGAAGAAGTTGACTACGGGGAGACATTTAGTCCGGTAATAAAGCCGTGTACAATTCGGCTTGTTCTGTCCATAGTTGTGATGAACAATTGGTCTTTGAAGCAACTGGACGTTGAAAATGCTTTCCTCCAGGGAAAACTGGAAGAGGATGTCTACATGAAGCAGCCGGCTGGTTATGTGGATCCTAATTATCCTAACCATGTGTATAAGTTGCACAAGTCCTTGTATGGACTCAAACAGGCGCCGCGTGCTTGGTTTTCAAGATTAAGTAACTATTTGCTTCAACTTGGTTTCAAGGGATTAGTTGCAAACACTTCATTATTTGTCTTACAAACTCCAAAGTCTATAACATATGTGCTAGTTTATGTTGACGACATTATTGTCACAGGGTCTAATTCAGCTCGTATAACTCAACTCATCAAAGACCTCGGTGCTGAGTTTGCTATTAAAGATATGGGGGACTTAAACTTCTTCTTGGGCATAGAGGTTATCCGGCAGGGAGGTGAACTTGTTCTCACACAAAGGAAATATGTGACAGATCTTCTGAAAATGACAAAACTTGATGGAGTAAAACCAGTATGCACTCCGATGGCTCCAAACATGAAGCTACGACAACAAGGCTCTGAGAAATTTGCAGATCCCACATTGTATCGCAGTGTGGTTGGAGCTCTGCAATACCTGCACCTTACCAGGTCAAATATATCAGTAACGGTTAATAAGGTATGCCAGTACATGCACGATCCATATATAGAACATTGGGAACTTGTAAAACACATTCTTCGATATCTCAAGAGCACGGTGGACTATGGCCTGCATCTCAAATCTTCTCAAGACTTCTCCCTTCATGCCTATTCGGATGCGGACTGGGATGGATATTTAGATGATCGCAGATCTACAAGTGGTTACTGTGTATATTTTGGTGGCAACTTAATATCATGGAGTGCAAGAAAGCAGAAAACAGTCTCAAAATCCAGTACTGAAGCAAAATATAGAGGCGTTGCCATTGCAACTTCGGAATTATTTTGGATACAATCCTTACTGCATGAACTAGGAATATCAATCTCAGCACTTGTGTTATGGTGTGATAACTTAGGTGCAACGTATCTCACTGCTAATCCAGTGTTTCATGCTCGCACCAAGCATATAGAGATTGATTACCATTTTGTAAGGGAGAGAGTTGCTAGCAGGCAATTACAGGTAAAGTTCATCAGTTCAAGGGATCAACTTGCTGATATTTTTACAAAGGGGCTCGCTTCACCAAGATTTCAGATTCTTAAGTCCAAGCTGCACATTCGTCAACTACAGTACAACTTGAGGGGAGGTGTTAACACAACTGCCAGTCTTCCTAGAAAGTCTCAGCAGCATCAGTCAGAGGAGGAATGAAACAGAAGCTCCAGTCGTTAGGCTTGTAGCTCGGTCTTTAAGTTTGCATTAAACTAGTTCTTTGTTTGTTAAACAATATTTCAAAATCTGTAACAACTTGTAACAGTTCTGTTGAACTTCTGATATAAATAAGATCTCTATCTCCACAAGCAAACTAAGATATTCTACCTAAATATCAAGTTCTAACTTAACACACACAAGACTACTGAGAATATGAGCAGGAATATATGCATAAACTCCTTCCAAGGAATCTTCATAAGAGAAAAAACATGAATCCCCTGAATTCCGGACTCCCATGAGTTGGGAAGATAAGTTAATGGTTGGCATATAGTTATCCAACTGCAGGTGTACGAAGAATTTCATTGCTTGCCGCGTACCCGCTACTTGACCAAAAGATGTATATGCCGTCCTAAATCGCATCACTTCTGTCCAAAACAATGTTTAAATACTCGCAGTTACACTATCACGGTATGGCATTTTTAGAAACAACCTAACACCAATACCACCATCACCATAATTAACCAACAGAAACACAATCAGAGACAGGAACTGAAGTTCTGAGCTGTATCCTAGTCTGAAATCCTCAGAAACAAGGTTTCCATTAGCATTCATTAAAATTAACTCACCAAGCCTTTTCCCATGGTCAAATACGGAACAAGGATAACACAAATAATTAGAGAGACAAACATCACCAGTCAAACTCCACATCCACACACAAGGATTAAAATCATGGCGCATGTAATATAAGAATAGGAGAACAAACTTGAGAAAATTGAGGTGCACCTTCTTTTCTGCTTCTCGAATGGCTAGGCTTTCATAATTCTCCGAAGGGAGTAATTTAAATTTCCACCTTAAATAGACCACCAACATGACCACAGTTAAAGGTTGATTCACTAAGAGAAAAACCCGAGTCACCAACTTTCTAATAGAAATATTCGTCCAGTTACAATCTTCCTTTGTATGATATCCCCAACTCCACATATAGATGTAACAAGGAAGTAAGTATCGAGAAAAATTAAGATCGCACATACCCATTAGTTGGATGCAACCAGAAATACGATACTGAGCAAGGTATGGCGTGTACAACCCACTCCAGTAGTGATGTCGAACTGCCCCAAGACTCTTCTAAGTAAATCACCTTGCGGTTGCGAGGTGAGAGAACTAGTGAAACACCGTGGCACTTGAAGAAGCAGGGTAGACCACAGAACCTTCACTTTACTGCGATCCGAGGAAAAATACCTGTGCAGACAACCCTCAATGGAATGCCGAATTATCACTGGAACTATCCTTTGAAAAACCAATCTCTCAAACACTTCATATCCGTGAGATGGAGAGTGCTGACAAGAGACTATTTCCGAGAGATAAGAATGAGAACTAACCACTGTGGGAATGGAGAAATGTAACAGCAAAGGACATATAAACTTCCGCAAAGGAAGTTGCATCATAGAACCTTCCAGTCCATTAATTAGAACCCTAAATGATTCAATGCAGAGATCATCTTTGCTAGTAGGTAAAAATGATGAAATTGCAGGGCTATATCATATGCACATTGACTAAAACTCCAATGTAGACAGTGAAGCACATTTTCCAGCAACTCTTGAACCTTCCAATCTACCAGACCAAGAGGAGGCAGTTTATCCCTCTGTGGAGAAATCTTCTCACTTGCCACCAGTCTCGCGCACAGAGATGTAGAAGTAATTTTACTAAACCAAAATTCATAATCACTCACACCATAAGAAAACACATTATTACAAGGAACCCCAGGTTTCCATATGAAGAAGCCCTGATGAATGTTAGTTAATGAAGCGAATGGAGGAAACCCAATGACACAACTAAAACTTACCAATAGAATTTGAAGAATATCTAATGAGCCAAGATGAGTGACTACAATTCCATTAAGCAACCCATACGTCATCTTCAAATTAAAATTTTGTTCTCTCCCCTTATCAAGCATTTGATCAAACAACACATAAACTTTCTCAATACCAACTATTCTAGCCAACAAGAGGAGCAAGGACTTATTTCTCTCAATCATTTTAACAAACAGTTTACTACAATCACCAGTATTATCAGGTATCTCAAACATCAGTTCAACTAAACCACGAAATAATAAATCTGATTCATACCCATGTTTACTAAAGAGCTCAGGAACAAAATACTCTTGGTAATTCGCCACTAAAATCAAACCCATATAAAGTATACGTAAATCAGAATCATCCCCATCAGAACAGGAGAAGCTATACTCACCAGAAAAATACGATTTCCACTTAATGGTTTGAAAACCCTTTCCACGATCGAATAACAATCGACTGTAATCCGAGAGAAGAGGTAAACAATCTGTACCCATCAGCTTATTGTGACTTAGTATCAATTCCTTCAGGAGTTTAAGATTCACACACGTAACTCTCATTGTGAGCTGGTTATGGTTGTTGACGAACCTTATCCATTTACTGAAAACAATTTAAGTGAGAGAACCCCTAATATGATTTGAATTACTCGAATAATGAATGGGTTTTTCCTCCTGAGGGTCACAATTTACGGATTCGTCTTGTTCATCAGCTTCTTCTTCTTCAAAGAAATAAGAAGGAATCAACTCAGAATCGGGAGATTCAGCAAGATCTATAGAAGATTGCTTCACTCTGAAAGGGGGTTGAAGAGCAGAGTGAAGCAGTACATCTAATAAACATGATCGATCTCAACTTCAACACAGCCTTGTGCATCAATTTTGACCACTTCCGAAGGGATTCTTCTCGATATGGAGAGTTACTAGGTTTTAGCCAAATTTCATAGTGAAACTGACAATCGTCTAGTTCATCTCTTGCTAACAGTTCCAACTTCATGATAGGTACAATCTTTCCATTCATTTCAACCCATTTTTCTTCCATTGAACCGCCACTGATTGCAGAGTACGCACAGAACTACTGGATGATACCATTTGTCATGGACTTCCTAGTGATTCCACAACAAGAACTATTGAACTGAGATAATAAGAACCCCAAAGCATTAAAGTAACTAACTGCAGCCACACGGACTGAGTTCCTCTTCTATTTCTTTTTCATTGATAAGTTTCTCAATACAGAACGATCAGATTATAAAGCCATTCCTCACCCCATTGCAATAATAAAGACACCCATTGTTTGGTTAAAGGCTACCCACTATAGATTTACACTAAATATTGACATCAAAATGATATGGGCACTCTCCCCTAGGCTTGGGACATGACAGATACGTCCATTGAATTGTGATCGATTACGAGACTAGTTTCTTGTAGAATTCGTATCTTGAAAGATAGATAACAAGTTTAATTACTTGGCAGAATTCCGATTGGATTATTTGGATACGACTAGATTGATTTTTGGATATTGATTTTTGAGATCGTCTAAGTACTCTTCATAACAATCAGGTTCACGGACTTCATAGTCTATAAGTTCTTATTGAGAATAGATAGAGATATATACTCTACATACATATTTTCAAGGATCATTAAGTTGGTCTACTTGCATTAGTATTAGGTTTTGTCTATCCAGCCGAACGAAAGAGTTGGTGGTTTACTTGGTACCCCATCCTTTTCAGTGTTGATCTTGGTCCAATCTAAGCTAGGTCTAATCAGCCCCACCTGGATGGTTGTTGTCATTCTTGTCTTTTCTGTAAGGCCTGTAAAAGGTGGTATTACAGGCAGCACCAGAGGAAGGGTATCCTGTGCCCCAGAACTTTTTTTTTCCTGAAGCTTTAGGTCAACTTGCGTTATGTTTCATAGGTTTGGTTGCTTTTGGCGATATATCATCTTATTTTTGGCTATCCATAAGAATCAAAAAATAAAACATGAAGAACATGTGATAGAGGAATGGGCATTAGTTTGTAGGATTTGTGGCATTATTGTTTGAGGGGGGCCGGGGGGGGGACTATTGAAAAGATTCTGGATAGTGTTTGATTTATTAGATAGCCCAAAGAGGTAGATGTTAAATGAGGTTACATCAACTTGAAAATGAAGGAGAATGTGAACAACAGTTTCTGTATCAATATTTCATTGGGAGAAAATGTTGGAGTTGCTGAGATGGATATGGTGTAGAATATCGAGGCCTTTATTGATTACTTTACACAAGAAAAGTTGTATTTTTGGGGGACATGGTAGAGCCCACAGAAACTTAGATGTTGGGAGGAGTTTTTGATGCAATTTACATGTTATGTTGATTGGGCATTTATATATGTATCTTTTATATTTGGCAAATAGCCAGATAATCCTATCTATGAGATTGTCTTAAGGGAGGTGGATGTTAACGATTCGTTGGACTGCGACGGGTTTGGGGGGTGGGGTGGGGTGGGGGTGCATGGTTTAGCCTAATTATGCATCCTGGTATATATTAACAGATTGATGATATCTGCAACTGTTTGGATGGGGTAATATTGTGCAAGATCAAAATTATTAGTGAATTGTGGAACCCAGTTTGCTTGAATAAGGGTTGGTAAATCGTTGTCGATTTGACAAAAAAGAAATTGCTTGAGTGTAGGTATGAGGGATGATAATTATCTCGATTGGGGGTTAGTTGAGGATCGGCCGAGATGGGTTGTTATTTAAGATATTTCTCATTGGAGAGGGTCTCCCAGATAAAGTCATATTTATCATGGATGTTCCAAACTCGTTTTATTAGTAGCGCTTTGTTATGCAGGATGTTGCTTCGTATATCCAACGCACCTTCGATTTGGGATCGGTTAGTTTAGGCCATCCTAGTGGGTTAAGTAATCTAACGGAAGAATCATCCCCCCAGAAAAATTCTGAGTAATACTATCTGAATAGTAGAGAGTACCAAGTACACCGCCAACTTTTTTCGTTCGACAACATGTATGTAAAAAACCTAATACGATCATAAGTAGGTCAAAGAAAAGACTCTTGAATAAGATTGTATTATAGAGTTTTCTCTTTCCATTTTTACAATCAGTAAATATGTTTAGAAAATTGATCCATAAACCTAATTATGTAGAAGATTTCTTGGACGGTCTCAAAAATCAATATCCAAGATCAATCTAGTCGTAACTGAATTAAGAGGATCCAAATCCTAACAAATATGAAACTTGCAATCTATCTTTCAAGATATGAATTCAACAATAACAAGTCTTGTTTTTGATATCAATTAAAAAGGACTTAAACTATCCAACTGATTATGTACAACTTGTGTTATTCATGTTATAAAGATAAAATAATATAACGTGGAAAAGGAAAAACACAAGATATCATAAGTTTTTTTAACGATAAAAAATCTACCCGCAAAAAAACTCTAAGACCTCGTCCAGCTTTGAACACCACATTATATTAAACCCCTACAGACACTAGCCTACTGTAAGACTTTGGAATGGAATGTAGTTGAGACCGAATTAACCCTCCAAGTAATTCAGCTGCAGTAGTGTTCCTTATGCCTCTTGAACCTCTCAAGATTCTACGCACTTGATTCCCTTAGCTGACGTTCTTTACAGTCTAAGAGTTGCTTGAACCTCAGTGAAGACTTTTTATACCAATTTGCCTCTAGAAAAGCTTATTTGATTTCCCTTTTGAATTTTCAATATAGATCTGGAAATCTGTTTGCAGTAGACAAATTCCGAGAAGCCTGAATTACTAACCACCTCTCAAGAATAATCCAAACAAATCAAAGAAGAGTATAGATATCTATCCTGAGGAATCGCAAAGTCTGAAACGAAGAGAAATTTGTGAATTATATCTATCTCGTTCCTAATTTGAGATTACTAAAACCTCAAAGATCAATAAGAACAAGATACAGATTTACGAATCCCAAAGTGAAGTTTTCAAAGTTGTAACCTAATTATGTTTCTCAGTGGAAACCTAAGTGATCAACTTGAAAGAAAAATAGTTCATGAAAAATAAATTATTCTCATCCAAGATTGTTAAGGATCTAGAACATTCATTACTTGAATAATATTTCGAGAGATTTATCAATACAAGCTTGACTCGAAATTTTTTATTTGCAATATTAACTTTACTAAAATCATACAACATAGTCTCATAAGATAAAATGGTAAATACCGTGAGTAAATAGGATGGTTCAGTCTTAACATACCTCTTTGTCGTTGAAGTTCTTCAAATGTCTTCGTTTAATCTTCAGTCTTCAATCTTCAAGGGTAATTTAGTGATGTCTAATACTCAACTACTATACTTTAATCATAGTCCGAGACTTGACTTTAGTAAACTAGAAATCAAGATATAGTTCTGTGCATCTAACATTCACAACAACTTGAGATAGCAAAACTTGAGAGTTTGATCGAGCAGTGCTCTAAAAGTGAAGCCCAGTCAGACTATCTTTTAATTGATAGTTCTTGTATCCGGATCTTGTTCTTATTGATCTTTGAGGTTTTTCGTAATCTCAGATCAGGAACAAGATAGATAGAAATCACAAAATTTTCTTTGTCTCAGACTTTGTGATCCCTTGAAATAGATATATATATACTCTTAAGTGATTTGTTTGGATTTTTCTTGAAAGGTGGTTAGTAATCCAGGCTTTTCAGATAAATGAGTGTAAGGGTCCCGGATTCATGAGGTTTGCTGGACTCTGTCTACTGCAAATAGATTTCCAAACCTATCTTGAAAAATCAAAAGGAAAATCAAATAGGATTATCAGTTAAAGGCAGATTGGTATCAAAAGTCTTCACTTAGGTTGAAGTAACTCTTAGGCTTTAAAGGACGTCAGCTAATCAGGAAAACAAGTGCGCATAATCTTATGAGGTACAAGAAGAGTAAGGAACACGAGTACGACTGAATTGCTTGGAGTTTTAATTCGGTCACAACTACATTCCAGTTCGAAGTCTGATAGTAGGCTAGTGTTTGTAGCGGTTTAATACAGTGTGGTGTCGAAAGCTAGACGAGGTCCCGAGGTTTTTCCGCAGGTGCAGTTTTCCTCGTTCATGAACAAAAATAGCTCATGAAAAATAAATTATTCTTAACCAAGATTGTTAAGTATTTAAGAACATTGTTTAAATCATATTTCGAGAGATTCAAACTTGAATTCAAAATTTGTCCTTTGCAATATCAATCTACAAAAATCATACGACATAGTCTCATAATATAGAATGATAAATGCCTTGAGTAAATATGATATCTTAGTCTTCACATACCTATTATTGATTAAGTTCTCGCAAACATCTTCGTTTGTTTTTCAATCTTCAATCTTCGAAGGTTATCCAATGATATCTAATACTCAACTACCATACTTTAATCCTAGTCCGAGACTTGACTTTAGTAGATTAGAAAGAAAGATACAATTTTGTGCAACTAAACATTGACAACAAACTTGGGATATCAAAACTTGCTAGTTCGACCGAGCAGTGCTATAACACTATTAATTTTTTATGCACGTGGGTAGGGAAAAGTTGTGTTTACATAAGATGGTTGGTGAAAGAGGTGATGCAAGATTTTCTGAGCAGTAACCTCCTTGTCGGTGTTAGGAATTTGGTCATCCATCCTTTCGCCTTGCGGGTCAGTCATTGAAGCAGAGGTGTAAAGATGTGTTGAGAAGATCTGCCCTGCTTAAATTGGACTCTCATGTAGATATGAGGGTTGGTGGTGTTGGCATATCTAAGGCCTGATGAAGTGCATCTAATTTTTTTTGAGTCGTGGATGGCAGATAATGGTGGATTATGATGTGTTGATTTTATGGACTGTCGAAGTACTATAAGACTTTGAACTGGTTGGTGCTTTCCCTTGAAGCCTTATATGTTATCAAAAGATCACCCGCATAAATAAGATGTATGATCACGGGGCTTTTTGTGATATGCAGAGCTCTTCCACGGTTCTTTGGGCTTCTGAATTTCACAAGTTTGTCGAAAGAATTTCCTCACAGAGAATAAACACATAGGAGGAGAGCAGGTTTTCATGTCGTATTCCTCTAGTTGGAGTGATTTACCGGTACGGTATGCCATTGTTATTGATTGAGTATGTGACTTTCGATATGTGTAACATGATGTACCCTATAAAATCTGTCGGGAAACCTAACTTGGTAAAGGCTTTTCTAATGAAACCCCAATCTAAATTATTGTAGGCTTTCTGATATTCAACTTAAGCGTTATTTTGGGGTCCTTGGTGAGGGTTCAAGATTCTATATGATGAAAAAGCTCTCCAGTGATTTCTATGTTGTCATGTATGGACCTTTAAGGCACAAAAACACTTTGTATGCGACTGACCAATTTTTTTGAGATGGTTTAATAAGTGACATTATAGAGTCCTATAGGTCTAGACTGTTATGGTTTGGATGAATGATCCACTTTCAGGATTTAGGTAAGATTTGTGATTCATGAGGGGGTGGATATTAAGGGAACTAAAGAAGCTATGAACCATATCTATCAGTTATATATGAGTTGTTTCCCAAAAATCTTTGAAAAACTTTCTGATGTATCCGACTAGACCCGGAGCACGATCAGAGCCGATGAAAAATAGGGCTTGCTTGATTTATGCGGAATTACTTGTACTGTGAGCATAAAACATCGACATGAAGTTAATCTTGGAGTGATTGCTGCAAATAAGTTTTCGTCTATCACTTTGATTGGTGTTTATTATTCATCGGGTGAAGTGATCTGAAAAAGCGGGGGTCTAACAACCACACCCAATATTTTATTTAGGAAATCTGTATGGACTAACTCCAATATAATTCCAAGAGAATCAACTAGACAGTCAGACTCAATCAAGGAAAATATATCCAAGAGTTATATCTCTGTTTCTCAATGTAATCAGCAAATTAAACAGATAGAAATCCGCGAGTCTGATTATTATGAGAAACAACTTGAACGGTACCAAAGACCAATGTTCAAGTGTCAATCAATCTTAATCAACAACTAAAGGTTGGATTTACCAGTTCATTGAACTAATAATGCGGAAAAGAAATAACACGGACACCAGAAGTTTTGTTAACGAGGAAACCGCAAATACAGAAAAACCTCGGGACCTAGTCCAGATTTGAACACCACACTGTATTAAGCCGCTACAGACTCTATCCTATTAAAAGTTAACTTCGGACTTGAATGTAGTTGATCCCTAACCAATCTCGTACTGATTAAGGTACAGTCACGTTCCTTACGCCTCTGAATCCCAGCAGGACTCTACACACTTGATTCCCTTAGCTGATCTCACCCATAACCAAGAGTTGCTACGACCCAAAGTCGAGGACTTGATAAACAAATCTGTCTCACACAGAAAAGTCTATTGAATAGATAAATCTGTCTCCCACAGAAATACCTACGAGTTTTTGTTCCGTCTTTTGATAAATCAAGGTGAACATGAACCAATTGATATACCGGTCTTATATTCCCGAAGAACAGCCTAGTAATATCAATCACCTCACGATAACTTAACTATATGGTAGTAGAACAAGTTATTGCTGAATCACAAAGAATGAGACGAAGAGCTTTGTAATTACTTCTTATATCTTACCTATCGGAGATAAATCTCGAGCAAATCTTAGAGAAGATAGTACTCAATACGATAAAACAAAGTAGGATCAACACGCAACTACAGAGAAAATAGTTGGGTCTGGCTTCAGAATCCCAATGAATTCTTTAAGTCGTTAACCTATAATGGTTTTAGGTAAAAACTAGGTTAAAGTAGAATCGACTCTAGTCGCAACTGGTATCACACAGGAGGTGTGGGGATTAGGTTTCCCAGTTGCTAGAGTTCTCACATATAGTCTTCAAATCAGGGTTTGCAATCAATGTTACGTTGGTAACAAAGCATTTAATATTCACCGTTAGATGAAAACCTGATTAGATTCAATTTAATATCTTTCAACTGTTAGATTGAACTTAGCTTGTTACACATAAATGAAATGTAACTTTATTTAGACATGGGTAACCGTACCTAAACGTGTACACTTAGTTGGCTTAATAATAGTTAACCAAAGTTAGCCATATGAACACTTTCATATCCACCTTGTTCATCTTAATCACAACTAGTTCAAATGACTCAAATGAAACTGGTTATAGAGTTGTTCAATTATTTATATTCTTATAGAAGTATACAAGACATAATTGAAGCAAAATCGGTTTTGATTCACTCGAATCAATTCATGAACATTATAGCAACGGTTTGCAAAGATTGCATTCCTTATTATATAAATGTATTTGTTCATGAGTATGTAAACATACTAAACCGATTTTAGAACTTAACCCACTCAAGTATGCAAACGGGTCCGCATACTTAAAGTCCCGGACTTGGTCTTGTTCACCAGTATGCAAACGGGTACGCATACTGTCGTTCATGACCGAACTCAGTTGAAATCAATACGCATACGGGTACGCATACTATAGTTCCCGGACTTCAATTGTTGAATCAGTATGCATACGGGTATGCATAATAAATTCCCGGACTTGGAATACACTTGCAACAGTTAGCATACAAGTACGCATACTGTGCTATATCCAATCAATGGTTAATTGTTCTAAACTCCCATTTTAATCATTGAAACATTCTTAGAAGACGAGAATAGCTGTCTCACACAAACTATTAGCTTCAAAGCAATTTTAAAGTTATCAAATGATCAATACGAAACATTCTGAGTCTACATCAAATGACTGTCTCATACAAATCATATAGGATGTTACCAGGCGATTTTCACATGATCATCTTTTGACTTTCGTCAAGAATAAAAGATGAACTTGGTTGAAGCGAAAGATTACCAACACATATTTCGAGAAATGTGTAAGCGAGTTAAACTCAGCTCGAAATATCAAATGTGTATAAAGTAAAGTCTATATAGCTATACGACTTTTGTTTCAATAGGAGATAGAATAGAAATAGACTTGAGTGATAGATGAGTTCAAGTCTCCACATACCTTTTGTTGATGAAGTTCCACAAGCTCCCCTTAGTAGTTCTTCGTCTTCAATCGATGAACGCCGTGAAGTCTAAAGCTCAACTACACATTCTATCATAATCCGAGACATAGCTATAAGTAGACTAGAAATCAAGACTTATAGTTTTGACAACTAAACTTGACAAACAAGCTTGAGATAGCAACGCTTACGAGTTCGACCGAGCAGTGCTCTAACATGATCAATCAAAAAGTTGACAATGATATATCCTGATCAGTAATCCAATTATTTTGTTGATCTTGGAGTTGTTGAATTTTATTGCAGCTTCGATGTATTGTTGCTTTAGTTGGTGGTGTTAAGGTCACCATGTTATAGCTATTGGATTCTAAATATTTGTTGTCAATAATTGTGTTGCATTCAAATAAAGTCTTTTGATGATTTCAGAGCTGTTTTCTTGGAGTCGCCAGTATTCCAAGTCAACACCGGTACAAGTAGCACATTAATGTTTTGTTATATTTATTTAGGCGGTAACTTTTATTGTGGACGAAAGTTATTTTGTTCCATTCAATTGTGGTTTCGTTAGTTGATATGAGCTCTAGTTACAGGTTTCGCGAGGGTTCCATATCATTTAGTAAGGTCCAGGCCGAATCTACCACTTGTTTCAATTGCGGACGACTAACGCATATGTTTTCGAATTTACAATTCTTGTTACCTTGCCACTCAATTGCTTTTGTTTGTGGAAATATTGGTGCTTGGTGTGAGATTATCCTTGATAGGTGTGTAACTTCGACATGTGGATTGCCAGTTCGCCAATGCTGTGTTGCATCAACTCTATCGACTCTTTCTACGATGATGTCTGACCTTGCTGGTTGTTCGTCCATCTGAAAGAATCACTAGGAAAGCCCAAATCCATGAGTTTCATTTGATCAATCAAATTAAGAAAAAATTGGGTCTCCTAAAATTATTTTTCAAGCATGATTCAAAATTAAAAATCGCTCCTAGTTCGCACGACATTGGCATATTGTCAAACACTTTTTTTTTTGAATAAACAACGGCCTTCAGAAAGGATAATGATCCCCCTCAACAATTAGCAGAAACCAAATTGGAGGAACAAACCAGTACATAGAGGAATTATTTGTTTTAGCCCATTGAGAAATCTCATGAGCAAAAGAATTACAAACACGAGGTTGAAAAGTAAATATACAAGCCACTAAATTAGAAGAGAAGTACTGAATATCCTTAAAAATAACATCCGTTCTAGAGTCTCCATCAAACACGCATGTTGAAAATTGGTCGATGAGATCCTTAGCATCACTTTCAATGATAATGTGAGTAAATTTTTGCTTCAGCGCTTTCTTCATGACTGCCCAAATACCTCTGGCTTCAGCTTCTTTAGCAGAATTTACTTCAAAAATTATGGATGCACAAAAGGAAGCTTTGCTTGAGAAATCCCTCATCACATAGCCTGCACCATTAGCTCCAGAAATGTCATCATAAGCTCCAACAGTATTACATTTATCCATCCAATAGAAGGGGGAATCCATTTGTCACAAAGGCCTACAGAAATAGAGGAAGAGATATGTAGGTTAGGCTTCCTAGTTAAAAGCATGGCTCTAACTCTACTTAAAACAGCCATATAAGTTTCTTTTAGATTTTGGAAAACCAGGTTAATTCTCCTCCTCCTTAGGGACCAAAGAATAACAACAAAAAGGCACCGAGCCTCATCAGGAAGTTTGGAAATAGGATCAATGAGCCAAAACCTCATCCAATCAAGAAAAAACTTGTTGTGAAAATCCTGAGTATTAACACACAAAGAGGAGAGAAACCAGACTCGACTAGCAAAATGACAAAGAATCAACACATGCATCACAGACTCATGAGGATCGTTACATCTGGAACAATCAAAACTAAGCATAGGCATTCTAGTATGTAAAACAGTTCTAGCAGGTATAACATTTCTAGCAGCTTTTCAGGTAAAAACTTGGATTCTATAAGGAACCCTAATTTTCCAAATGTGCTTCCAAAGATTATTACAAGGGTAGGACCTAAGTCCTCTAAGTCCCAGGTAAGTAGATTTAGAGGTAAATCTACCATTCTTTAAAGTTCCCAAGCCCTCATATCAGGAGTGCATAACTGGTTTAAGGGAATGGTGATAATCTTCTTAACATAAGCATCATCAAAATGAGTGTTTAGTCTAGTAACATCCCAAGATCTAGTAATAGCATTAATAAAATAAAAGACTTTAATATTAGGATCAGAGGGGACAAGGGGATTAGGTGTGGCAGATCACATGAATGGAATCCGTTTGTCAAACCAAGGATCAATAAATTGACCATCCCCCATAATCCAAGATATAAAAGGCTTAATCAATTCCTTAATAGCATGCAGACACTTCCAAGTCCAAGAGCACTTAGCATTTAAAAAATCAGACCTAGGGAAGTATTTTTCTTTAAGGACAGTGGCTAGTATGAAGTTAGGATTCTGAATAATCCTACAGGCATTTCTAGCTAGCATAGCCAGATTACTTAACTCAACTTTCCTAAATCCCAACCCACCTTCAGATTTAGGGGAGCATAGAATGTCCCAACCCAAAAGATGGAGTTTCCTATCTTTTGGATCAAGAGTCTCTCCCCACCAAAATTTACTAAGGTGGGAGTCCATTTTTCTGCAAAGATATTTGGGAATAAGGAAAGCCCCCATTTGAAAAAGGGGGATGGCTTGCCTAATGTTTAATTAGAGTAGTTCTAGCAGCTTGAGACAGGACCTTATGAAGCCAAATTAAAAATTTTGGCATCAATAGCTTGGAGAATACCCATAAGGGTTTGAATTTTAGAGGCTTGGAACACAGTAGGAGTGCCAAGATATTTTTCTCCTAGGTCCCTGTTCTGAATATCAAGGATATCAGTTAGTTGATTTTTCCTATGTTCAGGATTTTTTTACTAAAAAGAATACCAGATTTGTCAAAATTGATTTCTTGGCCAGAGGCCAAACTGTACCTTTGAAGGTACTCTTTGATAGTCTGAAAGTATTTAACAGTAGCTTTAGAAAACAGTAAGGAATCATCATCAAATAAAAGATGTGCCATAGCAGGAGCCTCTTTACACACTTTGATGCCTTCAACCAAACCTTTCTTAGAAAGGTTATCAATATAAGAAGACAAAGCCTCAGAACAAATGATATAAAGGTAAGGAGATAAAGGGTCTCCTTGTCTTAAGCCTCTATCTGGTTTGAAGAGACCAGTAGCGCTGCCATTGAGGAGGATGGAGTAAGACACAGAAGAAACACATTGGTTTATTAATCTGATCCAGTGATCAGAAAGACCCATTTTAGTTAATACTTTTTCAAGAAAGGACTATTCTAGCTTATCTTAAGCTTTTGACATGTCAAGTTTTATGGCAGCAATGCCTTCTGTTTTATCATTATGATTAACAACAAATATAACCTCATTAGCTAGAAGAATATTATATGAAATAATCCTCTTTGGGACAAAGGCAATTTAATTTTGGGAAATAATATTATTCATGAAAAGTTTCAATCTATTAGCTAGAATTTTAGAAAGAGTCTTATAAATAAAGTTACAAAGCCC